>PVLA01015069.1:0-27138 GCA_004027455.1 Hydrochoerus hydrochaeris | reverse complement strand
TTTATCAACAAACAGCTCTCATGATGAAATGAGCTTGTGTAACTACACTGAGGATAGGATTCCCACTCAGTCATTTTTACACATTCTTCTGGGCTCTCATGAGCCTTATGCCCAATTCTTAGCCAGATTGTAGGAAGTTGTTCAATGGCAGATGCCATGTTAGTAGATACCACATGTCCCAGCAGCAGAGATTATTGTGTTATAGCTAATAAAGACTGTTAACAAGCACTAGGGGCCATCTGAGCAATTAAAATCTTGATAACTATTTGAAATTATGCTAAAATGTGGGTAACAAAGGTCATAAATCCTATATGTTTGCCCAACCTAAGTAGGGATTAATTAAACAATAACAGGTTTCTTCAAAAACTCAGTTTTAATTATGGCTAAACAGGGGTTAACTATAAATGGTGCACTTGACCTCAGGCAAGAAATGAAGCAATTACCTGTCTTCTAGAGAGGAAAATGCTGAGCTTTTGTCTAAGATGTCTAAGATGTCAAGGGAGGAAATCATTGGGCTAATCAATGTCATTCTAAACATTATCAAGATGGCACCCACTGAAGTAGAATGCAAGTTTGGGCCCAGACCAAAACAAATATTGGGGACATTTCCAGTACAACCTAACCACAACCCTCAGTGAATCTATGGGGATGGCTGAGTCCCTTGTCATCAGAACCATGGGAAGCACAGCATCAGACCTTGCTACTGATTGAGAGACTTTGATTGGTGGAGATTAACCTGTAAAATATCCCTGTAGGAATCTGGGGACCTCTTCCCTTAGGTACTGTTGGTCTGTATGAAAAAGTAGTTTAAATTTACAGAGTGTTGAATTCTTCCCTGAGAATATGGACTCATAATCTGATTATCTGAGGGAAATTCAGATTATGGTTCAGTCATATGATGTTTGGTTCTGTACCAGGTGATTACATCACCCATCTAATGCTTTTACCAACTGTCACAGCCACAGCTATTAACTGAGAAGATAAAGGATTTAGATGCATCCCCCACATAAATGAATGCTCATTACTCAATCTATCATAGACCACTGAAACATGAATTATGCTCTTACAGTTAAGGGAAAATGTTTTTGAGAGTTCATAGACACAAGGTTTGCAGATGTTTCCGTGATGGCTTCATCCCAGTGGCTGCCTGCCTGGACTCACCACGCAGCAGTCACCTCCTTGCCTCAGGTCACCCAAATTGGTCTTGCAGAGTGCTGTGTCTCAGCCTCATATAGGCTCTCATAGCTTTAGAGGAATCTTTCAGCCATTTATCACAAGGATTCCAGGCAATTTGTGAGGTAGGGAACTGCTGAAACAATGGAAAATTCAAATTTGTAATAAGGCATTTCACTTGTTGATAAAAAAATTCCCAAACCCATGGAAGTTTATCAGAGAGAGAAAAGAGTAGAACCTGGCTGTGAGAATGCATGTATTTTTGCAGCCCTCTCCACTGTGATCTCACAGGGCTGGCCTATGATAAGTATTGATTTTAAGGTTGTGCCATTCCTTCAAGTCCACAGGATTAACCTTGTTTTGCTTTTGCTATTCCTGCCACTAAATTTTCTGAGTCTATGTGCCAAAATTAATGGAAGCTTTGTTACTGGGGGTGAAGAACAGCCCTTCTGTGTGTCAGTATGTTGTTGGTCAGGTTGTAGGTCCTACTAGGAAAATATTCTCTCCAGCCTATATAATACATTGCATAGATGACATATTGCTTGCTGTTGATTCTAAGAAACAATATTTCCTTCTTTGTAGAAACTATATGGGCTTTGAAACAATATCGTTTATCCAAAGCCCCAGTGATAATTCAAACTACCTTCTGTTATAGTTACTTGGGAATTCTGGTAATGGAAAGAGCAGTTCAAATCCATAAATTAACAAAGAGACTCACTACAAATATCAAATGATTTCCAAAATTTATTGGGGAACATTAATTGGACTCATCTGAAATTAGGAGTGCTTATGTATCTGTTAAAAGCACTGTATATAAAACGTTATAAAGGGAAACAGATTTGAATTTTCCCTGCACACTCACACCTGAGGCTCTAAAGGAGCTCCAGGTAATAGAAACTGCTTTGGCAAATAGACAGATGTTTCCAATTAGTCTGACTGTGCCTCTTGTGAGGATTACACTGCCCACTCCTTACTCTCTTATTCAACTTTGCAGTATAGTAGTGAATAATCAGTGTCACCTCAATCACCTCTGGACTTTTGGCTCAAAGATCAGAATTGGTTGCTGTAATTGCTGTAATTGCTGACAAAATCTGTTAACACTTTATGTGTTTCTACCTAAGTAGCTAATACCAGTAATCATTTTGGGATGGCCGCTAAAAAAAGCAAACCTAAAAGCTGGGGATATAGTATAGTGGAACAATATCTGCCTGGAAGTGTAAGGTCATGAGTTCAAGCCCTAGTACCCAAAAAGAAAAAAATAAATCCAAACTCTATGCCTCCCCTGTTTAATTTGCTTTTGTGATTGGAGAAAATCAATTAAGAATAAGACTGTCTCTTTTTAAATAGGTTCATAATTTAGTTTTCATATACCAGTGGCAGAAGGAAATCATCATGCTGATAGACTCATTACCTTGATTTTTTAACCTGTGAGGCTTTATCATCTTATTTCCATCAGAGTGTTTAAGCCCTTGCCTTTAGCTTTAAACTTTCCAGATCACAGGCATGCTACATTTTATACTACTTTTAAGCATGCCAAACTGTATGTACTACAGCTATTCTGTCAGAAGTAGGCATTCAGACAAATGGGCTATAACAAATGGGTGTTACACATATGTACCCGTTTGGCAGACTTTAGGATGTACATGTTAGTGTAGATTCTTACACTCATTTTATATGCTATTTCTCATGCAAGAAAGACTGTGAGGCATACACAGCAGTATTATCTTTCAGCATTTGCAAATATGGAAGTTCATAAGAAAATAAAAATGGGTAGTTGCCCTGCCTGTAGAAACAGGAGCTTTCAAAGATTTTTTTGCAACAATGGAAGGTTACTCATTACACTGGAATTTCATATAATCCTCAAGAACAAGATATTGTTGATTGTGCACATTTGACATTAAAATGACAATTACAAAAGCGATAAAAGAGAATAAACCATACTTAAAGCTTTCTTTAATACTGCAACATTTACACTTAATATTTTTAATCCTCTTGATGATATAAATAAATAGCACCCCAGCAGAATACATTGGTCATAAGTACAAGAGCATAGGTAAAAGGAGGAGGGACACATGCTGTGGTGGTCCCTGGAGATGGAAAAAGGGAAGGAATCAGTTACCCTATTGGCATGGGGGTAGTTATTTGCTTGTGTCATTGGAGGAAATGCACAAACATCTTTAGGGACATATGACTGTGGAAAAATCCTCTCTGTGGTGGACCTATAGAGAACTTGATAGGCTCTCTCACCATTGAGAGTCAGTTCCCAGATAACAACTGAAGAAAACTATCCAGGATGTAGAAAGAATGATCTATCATCAATATCTGCCCAAGATGAAATCATCTGATGTCTATCAAGGGGCTCTAACTAGACTTCCCTGTACTCTCTGACTGCCAATCACAACTACACCCCTCTTCACCCAGAAGTAACCAGAATGGTCTCCGCCTATTGTCCCCTCATGGCAGTTAGGGTGCTTCTCCAGAGGAGAGAAAGTTAAGCTAATCACAGTATAGACAGATAGTACTAGGCTCTTGGAAAGAACAATACAGATCTGTTACAACTGTGGGTGGAGGTATTTTCATTAAAGGCTAGGACTCAAGAAAAGGATGGAGTAACTACACTTATATACTTTCCCTAAGGATTAACCACAGGGATTGAATCCAACTTCAGATATTATAAAAAACAGAAAGGAGGAAACATAGGAGACCAGGTAGGAAGCTCTGAGCACTAATTGGCCTCATCTGTGAGCATTAAAGAGAAAGGCAGTGTGCAGGCTTGCAGACACATTGTCGGGTCCAGGAAAAGTCAAGACAGCTGAGAGTCAGTTGTTTACCCGGACATGTACTTTGGGTGATGGGAGACAGATAGGCCTTGCGTTCTTCCAACTGTTTGTTCCCATGTCTTAGTGAATAAAAGCAGAATAAGCCAGAGGCTTGGGGGTCTTTGTGGATGGGATAAAAGCCCCTGGGGCCCTTACATTTTCACATAATTCTGTCTCTTTGTTTTTAATTACCTTCCTGTCAGGTTCAAAACTTGTAGAATGGCTCCTAAAAAATACTTCTCCAAATGACTATATATAATGTATTCCATATTGTAGAACAAACATGTGACAGTAAACAAACACTAAGTATGGTCTATAATTTAATTTAGGATAAACATCTTCTACAAATTATGGACTTTCATATGTTGGTGGGGAAGATGGAAAGTGTTTTCTTGAATATGACTCAGCTCTTGAATAAAGAAAGCAGCACATAGAATTTTCTGAATTCTAAGACTCAGACACTTTGCAACTTGAAACAGTTAATTGGTAGAAGATACAAATGAATTTTGTTGTACTAGAAATAATGCAAAATAAAAGGAGAATTTTTAGAATACATCATAAACTACAGAGTAAAGAGACAAAGTAGAAAGTTGGAAAATAAGGAAAGGCATTTGTTGGCTTCTTTAAAATAACTATAAAATTATAAATTTCATTTGGAGATATGATCAATGATAGACCTGCCTATGACAGGGAATAACATAAGTAGTTGAATCAAGTCCTTCTCATTTGTTTCCATTTTGTTTGTAAAATATCTCAAGCTGCATTTCAAGATATATAGGAGCAAAGAAAATACTATGAGTATATTTTTTTAAGCCATAAAACCACAACTTGTCATATTTTATATCATACTGATATCTATTTCCGTAGATTAGATGCCAGCAATGATTTGTTAAATGACTATAAAACTGAAAGTCATGTTTTTTCCTCACTTAAGCCATCATTAACTTCTCCAATTCTTCAGCTCCTTGGGATGTTACATGACTTTCTCAGAGCAGCATGGATCTGCTTGGCCTTCGGCCTTACATGATGGGATTCAGCATTGGGGATGTAAACAGGTAGATATTGCCAAGGACAGCATGTGCTACTGGAGAACTTTTCATGCTGATTTGATACATGACAGTTGTTGCCAGGAGAGGTCCATAGTAAATAAACACAATAAAGGTGTGAGACAAACAGGTGTTGAGTGCCTTCATCCGGCCTTCTCTGGAAGCAATACCCAGCACCACTTGAAATATCAGAAGGTAAGAAATGGCTATAAATAGAAAGTCAACTCCAAAAGAAAAGATAACTAAAACCAACCCATATAAAATGTTAATCCTAACTTGTCCACAATCTAGCTTCATGACATCTGGGTGGAGACAGTAGGAATACGAGAGTGTCTGGCCCCTAAATTTCTGGCCCCATTTTAAAGTTACTGATAAAACATGTAAATATCAAAATAAATAATGAAAAATTTAAACTAATTAAATGTGAGGGAAAAGGAAAATAAGGACAAGAGAAACTGTGGATATTTTAGAAGTGTAAATCTCAATTTTAGATATTTGTTGGAATAAAAATGTACTGTTACATAAGTAGAATAATAGGTAAAGATTATATATAATATTTAAATATATGAACAAATCAGTAAAGAAAATAACAGCATGAAGAACACAGACACTTTTTTTAAGCAAGGAGGGAAATAGTCCTGAATTTCACAATTAATGAAGGTCATAAAATCAGATTCATTTTCATGTGTTATCCAAATAGACAATTCTTAAATTTTAGTCATTGCCTGATATCTACCATTTATAGATTATCACATGGCAAGAATACTACATTCTGACCTATGAAGAAAAAAATTTGTGAAGCTAGAAACTTGTATCTATTTAAATCTTGTCCCTGTTATCAAAAATTTCATTTTTAAAAAATAAAATATATATCCCCAAATCCCATAAAAAGTACATTTTCCAATATTTCTCATGCAACTCAGTTCCCCTTGAAAACTCTCAGTACAACTTTTGTGTATCTTCTCTTTGGAATCCATTTTCACATCATTGCAGTCATTACATACTTCTTGAACACACACTATAGACAAAAGATTGTTTTATGCTCTGAGAATACATTGAAAGAGGGTCTCTTACTTCTAATAAAATGTAAGTGATTGTGAAAGAAATTATTCCTTTGACTTCATTCCATCAATATATCATTGCTAAAATTAACTTTAATAAAACCTAGAAGATTGATCATACAATATTTCTCAAATGTGAGCCAAATGACATGCACACAATTGTAATTTTAAAAGTTTTAAAATCCCTAAAGAGAAAATTAAGTTAAGTGTAAAGCCATTTTCATAGGGGAGAGAACACTTTTACTAGACATGCATAGTTATTCTCTTGAAAGTTAAAAAAGGAAACCATGCAGGTACTATTTGGATTATTATCACAATTTATAGGGGAGATGTTTACTTCTCTCTTCAAAAACATTCTGTCTGCTAAACTTACAAGGAAGTGCTGAGATACTATTTTTGATTCCTTGAATGGTGTATAGAACTGGATTACAGAAACAAATATCCACATCCATTTCCAGACTTGTACTATTGTGTTCCCTCTGGCAGGGTTGAAGTACTACGTTAACACAAAGATGTTTCTACAGTTTCTGGAATGACATGAACAACTGTACGATATTAGGAAAAGATGTAGGGAAGGAAGTACCGTACCTATCAAGAGACTGTGTGACTGTCCTCTGCCTATGTTTGAGGGAATCACTGAAGGGTAACCTAGCTTAGGGAAACAGGACCTGACTGAAATAGTAATGGGGTGATACTTTGCACGGATGTTCCATGGTGTAAAAAGCCTTAGGAAATCACCAAAAGCTTTTAAATAGAAGGTTGATATAAACACATTTTTGTTTAAGAAAACTCACTCTTGTTATTGTATGGAAAATGACTTTAAACAAAAGGACTGGGTAAAACAAATACAGTTGAGACTCTTACCATGGAAGAACTGAAGTTAGGGTGTGTTTGACTCTATGAATAAAAGCAAAGGGGCTTCAGCCACTGTTTTGGAAGAGTGTGGACATGATTCTTCAATCTCTGGTACTTAGCTAAGGGCTCCTGATTTTACTTATGGTTATACTGTACTAATGTACAAGTCATATCTTGGGGCCTTGACCCCCTCAAAATAGACCTTGCAGGTACATGAATGTCACCCAAAAATAGACTAAGTAAGGTAACACCAATAACACAAAGGTTTGACCTTCATTACAAAGGACATTTTAGAGATCAGGAAAAAGAATTCTAATCATAATTGTTCTGTTTTTCACCTTTTGTTCTCCCTCTGTACCCTGTGTAGATTCCCGGCCACGCTGATGTTTAAGTTTACCTTGATGACTATGGCTGGAGAACCTGACTGGGCTGACACTACAGCTCTACTGGCTGAATTCTTTAGGGGGAGCATTTATTAATTTGGCTGATGGTCCCAATGGTATTGCATGAAAACTTCAATCTCTCTTCCTTTCCCTCTCTTGCACTCTCTCTCTCTCTCACACACACACGCATTTTTATTTTTTCATTAAAATACAAACACATAAAACATATATTCTTAGTACAACATTCAACCTATCATTTCCCACATTTTCCAGATTCTTGAGCTTAATAGGAGAAAAAGAGAGGTGCTAAGGAATCTTCAACCACAGGATGTTTGTGATAATCTGAGAGAGAAAGAAGAAAGACAAGATTAAGATAAGCCTTATTTCCTGAGATGAGTCATGATAAAAAATTGTAAAGCTTAAACCAATAAACGATGGACAATTTTACAATGAATCTAAAATTCACTAGAATAACAAAGGATCTAGAGGAGTCAAATGTTTTTTATATCAACATTGAAAAACCTATAGTATATGATTTTAATTGTTATCATAATGCCATCATAATAAAGACAGAGAGCTATAAATATAAAGGTTTTCACACAATTTATTGGAATACATTAGATTGCTGAATGTAGGTTAAACATGCATGCCAGATTTATTTGATGGTTATAGCAGGATAACTAATGGATAAAATATAATCTTTTCTAGAAATATTGTTAATAGAACAATATTTTCATACAGAAAACAGTTGTGAGCCATATATAAAATTAATGGTAATTACAATTAGGCTTAAGTGTGAAAGAATAATAAAAGCTCTGGGAGATATACTTAGAGAAAATACTTTTTTATTTAAAGAGATAATACAGAATTTCCAAAAAAATGATAAACAGTAAGAAATCACTAGTTGATAAATTACATATTGTCCTCTTAGAAATAGTTGCTCAAATTACAAAATTAAAGCATACAAAGTAGATATTCAAACAGTGAGACTGTAAACAGCTATGCATGCATGAGTCTCTACATGTATTTCTATCCTTTCTGCATTAGAGGGAAAAACAAAACATAGCAAGACAAAACAAAACAAATTCCTATAAAAACATGAAATCAAAAAGTCATATAAAACCACAGTACAAGGTGATCTACAGTGATTACTGTGTTGTTTCTTATTATCTTCAATAGAATTGTCTATATCATCAGGCATAATTGAATATAGCAGTGTAATTGAATATAGCAGTGCATAACAATATTAGTGAAAATGAAACAGTATAAAACTTAAAAGGCAGTTAGTAATTAAACTAGAGTGAATATTCTAGTGAATCTTGTCATTTTCAGTGCAGTTAACTATACTCTCAGACGTGATACTATCAATTATAACAGCTTTGAATAAAATCTATCAATACAAAACAGCCATCTAACAAAACAGATTCGATTATGATCAGTCATGGTAAAACACTGTAGGTTATACAGAGCTTTAGATTAAGTTAATAGTAAATTAAGGATGATTGCCATACTATATCCTGTTGTTTTTGGGATAACTGTCTATGCCCTCAAATCTAGTACAGGTAGAATGACTGGAACAGAATATATTACATCTAAACAGAGTAGTGTGAGTAATGTGGGTTTTAAATCCTGGTACACTATTAACAATATTTTGTATCAAGTTCATCTATTTTAGAGATTCTAGCCATCCTTCTCTGCTCATTTCTGCTATGCTATTTTTCTGCCTCTGTTTGTGTACTTTTCTCCTTCATTCTACTGCCTGCCCCACTCATTGAGGCCTTTCTGCCACTGTTCCTAAAATCCTGGTATTATTTCTCTCTCTCTAGAATGTCCTTCAGTATTCTCTGTAAGGTTGGATTGGTGGTCACAAATTCCCCCAGTTCCCCTTTGTCATGGAAGCATCTTGTTTCTCCATTAATTTCTACTGACAGCTTTGCAGGGTACATCCATCAGGGTACATCCATCTGAAGTCTTCAGGACTTGGAATACTTCACACCAAGCTCTTCCTGATCTGATGGTCTGGGTGTCAAGAAGTCTGTTGTGACCTTATAGGCTTAACTTTATAGGTAATCTGTTTCTTTTCTCTGATGGCTTTTAATATTCTGTTTTTATATTGAATTTCTGGTATATTGATTATTATATGTCTGGCTGTAGCTCTGTTTTGGTTGGAGGTGGCTGGAGTTCTATATGCCTCACATAACCGAATGTCATTTTCTTTTTCCATGCTTGGGAAGTTTTCCTTAATTATTTCCATGAATAGCCTTCATAATTTGCCTGTTTTTATTCCTCCTTCTTTGTTCACATTTCTTATTCTTAAATTATAGTTTCTCTTGTCATCTTCTAGCCTTTATATTGTTACTGCCTGTTTCCTTGTTATTTTTAAGAGATCTTTCCTTTCATGATCACACATTGTAAACTTGTCTTCAAGTTTTGGTAGTCTATCCTTAGTCTCTTTTAAGGGGTTTTGCCAGCTTTCAATGGAGTTTTAAATTTCCTAGTAATCTCTTTGAGTCTGCCTCATGTATTCTAGATTTTCTTTATATTCTTTATCGAATGTTTCTCTCCTTTTTTTGTGTTCCTCCCTTTTTCCATCTGTCTTCCTGAGAAATGTTAAGCATCTCTTTTATTACTCTTCTCATGTCTTGCTTTACCTGATTTAATTTTTCAGTTTTGAGCTTGTCTGCAAGGTCCCAAAGATATCTTTTAATGTCTATTGAGGCCATGTCTGATGTTGCATGTTTGCTGCCTTCAGTCTCCCTTGTTTTTCCCTCTCCTGGATCAGTGCTTTCATGGTTCTGGGCTGGGGACCTCTTCTTGCCTCTCTCTCCTGTTATGGTCTTGGCCTCCTCCACACAGGTGTACAGTGGAGGTCCCAGTCCCCTTCCCTGTCAGCCATGGTTCCTCTGGCAAGAAACCTCTGCCCTCTCCTGCATGTTCTTTTCACTGAGGTGTAAGCTGGGGCTGCATATGCCAGCCCCTCCCCACCAGGCCAGCCAAACTTCAGGGGCCTTTAACAGGTTAGTGTGTGCTAGGCGCAGGGAACTGATTTGGGATGGCTCATTGGGACCCAGCCAGGGGAGCGACCCAGTCCAAGCAAATCCCATGAATCTGCTCTGGGGAGTGAGCAACCAACTGAAGTCACTTTCACTCCCAGTTCAGGCTCCTCCTGCTGGATTCCAACATGTCACCCATTTGGTCTTGCCCTTCCCATGGTGGGGGGTCTCATTCCCAGCACTGACTGTGGATTAATGAAGGTCCCTTTGCCGGCTCTGCTCTCCATTGGGCTAACCAACCCCAACTGTGGCTCCTGTGAGTGGCAGCGAGAATGAGTTTGGGCAACTCTGCTGGCCAGCACCAATTTGTGAATTCAGACCAGCACAAACTTGGTGGGTCACAGTGAAAATGCCATGCCTGGTAATTTTAGCTGTTCCAATTGTAGACTCGAGACTGTGTGTTTGACAAGCTTTTTTGCGTTTTCATTTCTTCCTGTGTCAAGAGAATCCATCTCCCTCTGTCTGGATCTCTCCAGGATGTTTTATTCTGGCATATGAGTTGTTTCTCCTGGGAGGCTTTGTATTTTGCTCACTGATTGGCCATCTTTACCTCCCCCAAGAAAATACTTCTTATTCTTAGTTAGGAAATGACTTATGATTTCAAAGATGTAAAAGATAAAAAAGAAGTAAAGTTTTAGGTTTTATAAAATATTTAAAAGTGTACTATTCTTTGAAAATCATAACTGAGTAAACCAAGATAAATATCTAGTAAAAGAATTTTTTGAATTTACCTAAAGAGTTTAAAACTACAAATACTTTTAAAATTCAGTCATACTGCAATGGCTAGAAAAATAAATTATAATATTACTGTAGTGATTATTACATTCTGGAATTCAATTTGTTTTTTATTATTATTAAGTTTATTGATACAATTTAGATATACATATAAAGATCATATTCATCATTGAAAAGCATAATGACATGTATTAATTTCTTTCTTTTGCCATTCTCCTCTTTACTCTTCTTCCCCTTCCTATTTACAGAATCTGGTTCATATTTTATCCTCCCTATTTCATTTTTTCCCTTTCTCTCCATCCCCAAATCCCCTTTCCTTTTGAAAAATTTCTTTCCATTTTGCAAAATCTATTATACAGTTTTGTGCTTATATAAAATTTCCATTTCTTACACCAGAGAGACAATATGATATTTACATTCCAATGTTTCATTTGTTTTACTTAAGAGTAAGATCTCAAGGTCCATCCATTTAATGATAATAAATTCAGTTTATAAATCAATTACAATATTAAACCCAAGAACCGAATTCATTGGTTATTTTCCTGTTCTGCTGTTGATTTCTACAATAAAAAGTCTTTTATGTAAGGAAAATACCCAGTGCTATTATTCAACCACCTTATCTGTATTAAAGAGCAGTGCCCCATTGTATTATTTACTAAACATGTTGTTAAAAATGTGATTCTAGGAAAACTATTACTGTTATATATTTTTAAAATTATTATCCATCACTATGTATTATAAAAGTCTCAAGTGTAATAAATATAAAAGCAACCAAAGTATCCAGTCTGCAAACCAATGAAATAATCTGTTAGATAGACAAAATGTAGCTTTACATTGCTAGAACCAATGTTTTTATTTTCCAATTTTCATGTTTATGATATTTCTTTTGAAATGAATGAGAAACAAGAATACACCTCCACAAATGCACAGGATTCTTGAGTTGAACGGAGTTAAGTAGCAGCTGAAGGGATGCTTTCAGCCCTCTCCCTATGCATTTAATTCAGACATTAGTTCACAAAGACAAAGAAACAATTACACCCTGTCTCCAGCAGATACAGTAAAGGTTCACTGCTGAAGACAGTGTAGCCCTTAAGTAGTTTCAAGTTATCTGAGGAATTTATTTCAGTAAAATTTACTAATTTTTATTAGCCAATTCTTTGCCTTCCTCCCAATGTGCTCTCCATAGGAGACTCAACGTCTAACTTCAATCCTTTCCTCATGTCAGTTCTTGACATATTGGTTCATATGTGAAAGCAAGAGATGAGAAAAGTCCTGTGTAGACTGCTTGCACTAAAGTGAAATGAAAAGAATCAGTGAGATTGAAAAGCAAAGAAGAAACAGTTTTGTTTTGTTTTTTCTTATATGACACATTTTCATTGGTGCATCTCACCATGGTTTTACTATAACCTTTTTAAAAATAGTAAATTATTTTGTAATTCAAAATAGCTGATCAGGAAAGATAGTTCTAAAAACTTGGTTGTTTCTCATTTTTAGAGCTCTTATTATTCACCCATGGGCCTCATTTCAGAACAAATAATTTTATAAAATTTGCTTTATGATAATCCCTCACACAAAACTGCATGACTCCAATTCTGATTAAAATAAATTATTTGTATTGCTGTATGGGTACATATTTCATTGCAAAGCTTGAGATGTTGTAAAGGGAAAACATCTCAAATAAAAGAGATGAGAACTTGTTTTTAACTATTGTTTGAATCTGTTTATTTTTACAGCTCTTATTCCAAAATCATCATGATATAACTTTCATCTAATGCAAAACCTTAATGGGAGATTAAAGAAAAACAAAACAAATTAGTATAAAATGTTTTGTCATCTAAATAATGTATGCTTGATTTTCTCTGGTTATGTTCAATTTCATATTTGGTTAAGGATAAGCATATATTGGTTGCATTGAAAAACAAGCCTCTGAAATTTAGCTGCTTTGTCATCATAAAATAATGAAATTATTTCAAAGTCACTTCAGTGAAAAGGAGTTGATAACAATATCCAGTTTCTAAGGGTGTCGATAGAAGAAGTATAGTGTACGTAGTATACTCATAACCATCCGACACATAGCTAATTGACAGTACGTGTTAACAGTGCATTATGAGACAAAATATGATATAATGGCACATCTTATGGAGAACAATAGTTAAGTCAGAATTTAATAATAAATCCAAAGGATAAGGTATTTTTCTCAGGGATAGAGCTCAGTGGCATGGCACCTGCCTGGCAAGCGTGAGGTCATGAGTTTGACTCCTTGTACAAAACAAAATATTTTGCCACTTATATGGTTTATATAACTTAACCAGAAGATAATAGAAATTTTCTCTAGTTTAAAAACTAATTTGAGTTCATTAATTATAGTTTTCTTTAAAATATGTTTATTTAAAGTGTGTTAAAATGTTAGGATATGTTTATACACTTTATAACTGCATATAATATATCCTGTACGTCTGTTTGATATTGTATTTCAAATGAGGGACAGGCCTTGCGTTCTTCATATATATGGAAATCTCCTCTAAACGATTTGCCACAGGGAAGATCCAGACGTCATTGCTGAGTTCATTTGTAAACAACCTTTGTAGGCATCAATGAACCATTATTTTATATTTGTTGGTCATCCTAGACCCTTCTAATATTTATACTCCTGATTTTCCTCATTTATTTTGTCTGTTCCTTGTTTTATATCTTTGCATATCTACATGGTGCTCTTCAAGGGACAGATGGATCAGGCAAAAGTGCTACTACTTGGCAGTCACTGCCTACTGAGGTAAAGCACAGAATACATTTTCTATGCTATAGGATAAATAAGTGATCCAATGCATCTAAACATTGCATGTCCTTAAGTTGCTTCATTTTTTTTCCTTTAGAGTTAAAAAATATCCAAACTGATGTAACAAAATAGTTTACAAACTCAAAGAAAGGATTTCAGGGATCCAAAGATAATGATAAGGACTCAATACTGCTAGCTCTCTTCTCTTTCTGAAGGGATCTCTCACATATGCTTCTATTATGGTTTTTGCTTGTTTTGTCATAATTTATATAGGAATTTGCTTCCACATAACTGGCAAATACAACCAGGAATCATCACCAGGAGTAGACACTGCAAGTTATTTTGTATATCTTAAGCATTGCAATACAAATGGAAAAGGACTACATAATCCTAGCATAAATTGTGAAGGAGAAAAGCACACACAGGTCTTAATCTCTGAGATAAAATATCTGAGAAAATACTCATGTGATTATAGATAGTACTGGTTTTATACTTTCCAGAAAAGTGAGGTGTTCCTCAGAGGAAAACTGTCACCTATCTTTTCTGTATGTTCAAGCTTAGGAAATCATCCGTTAGCCTTCTGACCAGAATGACCATAAAGAAAGTAATTATATTTGAATTTAATCTCCCAGCTGGATTGTAATCATTATGTCATACAAACAAGTACTAATAAAAAATAAAAACTGAGAAAAAAAAAGGGAAGGAGATGTAGTTCAATAGTAGAGTGGTTTCCTACCATGTTAAAGGCCATAGTTTTCACTGGTACTACAAAAACAACAGACATGATAAACAGAAACCTTTGAGAATATGCGATTTGAAATGATATTCAGACACATTGTGCTGTAGCAATATTCTGGGGGTTTCTTGGTGTGCTAGTAGGTATATGATAATATAATACAATATCTATGTTTTATATGCCCTCTACACATATGTAAATATCTTAACAGTATTTTATAATAATTAAAAATTAAAAGTATATTTGAAATTAAAAAATACACAGATTTAGAGACAGAATGTGTTTCAGTTTTTGCTGTGCATTAATAAAGCAATTCAAACCAAGTGCCAGTCTCATCCATTATATTGATTCAAACTCTGTTGATGCTCTATGATTTTCATCAATATAATGTGTGCTATATGACTATTATGATTCTCATCTGTATGTCTGATGACTATTAATGAGAGATAATAAAATATTTTCCAGATAAATTTCTGGCCTATTATTTAGGAATTCATTTAAAACTTTCTTAGACCAGCTACAAATTCTTGAGAATTCTGTGATTTCCTTATTCCCATGGGCAAATGAATTTTCTTTTTCACTTTATTTTCAGACAGCTTTTTATCATTTGTTAATCATTACAGGGTTCAGAACATCAGTCAATGTCAAGCATACATATGGTTACAAATTTCTCCTCGTCTTTAAAATTTTATGCCTCAATTTAAGCACCATTGGTAATCAAGAATCAAATGACATCTCAGTTTCTCTATACTATTAGCAATTCATTGATCATTTGCTGTCCAGAGTTATATCCTTCAACTTAGCACTGATGTAATTTGTATTCACCATATATACCAAAAACATTAAATTTGGGTTTCTATTGCCATTTCTTCTTACTCCTACCAATTATCCTCTCTATTTTCATTTTCAGTACTGTATATTGAACCCAAAGACTTCCCACTGAGTTACCTCCCCCAACTATCTTTATGTTGAGAAGTATCTCATTAAGTCACTAAATTACCCAGGCTGGGTTTTTATTTGTCACTCTACTTCTTCAGCCTCCCATGGTGCTGGGATTACAGGCTTGTATATCACTCCCAGTTTTATTACCCTCAAAAGGGAAAAACCTGTACATTTTTTTTCAGGTTTAAATTCACAGTGTCTGGCAAGCTATTTGGCAGGTAGGAGATCCTGAATCACATTGTTTTTTTCAACAATTATAGGTGTGCACTGTCACTCCCAGTTTAATTATTCCCAAAAGGGAAAAATCCGTACATTTGTTTCACTTTTGAATTCACCTTGCCTGGTGAGCTATTTGGCAGGTAGGAGATCCTGAATAACATTGTTTTTTAAATGGTCCCACCTTCTGATACAGAGAAAATCTCATTCCCCAGCAACAACGCGTTGTACCCAAAATCTCTTGCACAGGGCAGCTCGAATCTGCTTGGATTTGAGACTGTAGACAAGAGGGTTTAGCAGTGGTGTCATCAGGAGGTAGGCATTGCTCATGGTGGTGTACAGAATTGGGGAGGTCTCCTGGGTATAACGGTGCAGTACTGCAAGGCTGATGAGGGGCAGGTAAAACACAAGCACGGTGCACAGGTGACAGGCACAGGTTTGCAGTGACTTCCTGCTACTGTCTTGGATGCCCAGTTTCATAACAGTGCTCAGGATCTTCATGTAGGAAACAAGGATGAAGAGAGCATCCACTGCAAATGTGCAGAGGACACAGGCCAGTCCGTAGACACTGCTGAAAGTAACATCCCCGCAGGCCAGGTTTAACATGTCTGGGTAGTAGCAGTAGGAATGTGAGAGAATATTAGTCCCACAGAAAGGAAAGGTCCTGAGAAAAAAAGGCAGAGGGGCCAGTAGAGTGGCACCTCGGATGACGGCAGCCCCATTAAGGCAAGCAACAGTGCAGTGGGTCAGGATCCTGGTGTAGTTAAGTGGAGCACAGATGGCAACCAAGCGGTCAAAAGCCATGGCCACCAGGACACCTGACTCTACTGTGGAGAGGGTGTGGATGAAGAACATTTGGGTCAGGCAGGCATTGAGGCCAATGTGGTGGACATCAAACCAGAAGATTGCCAAGACACTTGGCATTGCTGCCAATGAAAGGCCCAGGTCAGTGAGTGCTAGCAAGGCCAGGAAGTAGAACTGGAACTCATGAAGATTCTGTTCCACCCTAACCAGGATGAGTAGAAGAACATTACCCCCTACAGCCATCAGATATAAGAGACAGAAGTGGATGGAGATCCACTTATGTGCAGCCTCTAGACCAGGAATACCAATAAAGGAAAAAGTGGGCCATGTAGAAGTGTCATTAAGAGCCAGCATGGTGAGATGCAGGTGAGACTGTAGCCTACAATGCTTGACAGCTGCAAAAAAGAAACCGTATGTTAGAGAAGTAAAAAAAGACATTAGAAGGAGCCTGTTTATACATGGAATTAGAAAACCGAGACATGAATAACTCAAAATTGAATACCAAATTTTGTCGGTGATGATGCAGAAAAGCAAAAATTATCCTGTTTTGCCAATAGTATGCAAAACTGTGAAGAATCTTGGGAAAATGTTTTGGCAATTTCCTTTACAGTGAACACATATAAATTTATCATGCAAGTACCATTACCCAGTAATGAGATTCCAAGGAATGTATCAAAAAGAAATAGTCACACACCCTCATATTTTCACACAAAATGATTTCAAAAGCTTATTTATGATAGCAAAAAAAAAAACTGGAAAGAAACATCATAACGATTTAATAGAAAAGTGAACTATGATCTATGTAATTTAATCTTAAAAGGAGAAAAGGATTTCACAGCAAGATAGATCACTTACTATGTGAAAGAAGACAAATACAAAAAAGCAAATGCTGTAAAATTTCATTTAAATTACAAAAGTAAAAGTCATAGTGAGAAAAGGTTGATGAAAAGTCTGGGAAGGAGAATGAAGAGATGCATAAGAAATGGATTCGAACAGACTTTAGGAGGATAAATGTTTCTCTCCGTGAGTGATATTATGATTTTATAAGGTTTTAAAATAACATCAAAATTTACTCTTAAAATTTTACAACTTTTGTAGTGAGAATTACAAGAGTATTGAGGGCTAGGGTTACAGGTTTATACAACAGTGTCCAGGTAAAATTAATACATTTTATTGTGTGCAATTAATGACCCAACAAGTGAACAAAAATAAATCTTTCTCTGTTCCAGACTTCTTAATAATGCTAAAGCTACAGTTACTAAAGTGTGTGTTGTCTGAATATTCTCTTTGATTCCTCCTTTTGTAAAGGAACTGGCACTCAAATTTGTGAAACAACTTGATTCTTGTTAGAGGAAATTATACAAATATAGGTGAATTACAAACTTTGAATATTAGATTTACAGCATTAAAAATAATGAGTTGTATGGCCTCATAGAGGTTTTTGCTTAACTAGTGTCTTCAAATACATTTTCCCATTTCAAAGAACCCTAACTCTGCATGTGTCTCTTTCCCTCTCACAAATTTAAAGCTTCCTTTGAACAAAAAAAGTATTCATTCTATATTCCTTTTTGATTTGCTTGTTATCTACTGGTTCTCTTCTAGTCTATTTAATTTATTTAGACAATTTGAGTTCTTGTAAGTATAACATTAAGTTTCAAATCACCGCATTTCCGCAGATTTCATTTTCTGAGTGCATGTATGTTTAACTGATCCTATGCATGTCAGCCCAGATGATTCACAACAAATTCAAATATATGACAAAAGTAAAAAGGTGAACTGAGTCATTTTCAAACTTTGTAATGTTTTCTTGTGTTTTATTCAGAAATATTATTGGTAAGTAAATCATCCATGTAATGATTATTTCTTTCACTTTGTTGATACTATGGTTAGCAGGAACATACAGAGTCAGGAACCAGACTGCTAGGGTTTGCATTATTACCCTATCCATTACTAGCAGTTTGCTTTTTATTAAATCCTCTCTCTATCTACTTCCCTCTGTTCAAAATGGGAATGCTAATCTTACACTCCCTAGGATTATAAAAAGGAAAAACTAAGAATAAGCACTATTTAATCAGAGGTCATTTTTAATAAATCTGATTGCTATTCTCTACTGTAATAATTGATACTTTAACATAAACTCTGATAATTTCTCTTCTGAAGTCTCTCTCAAGTATTTCTCTATGAATATATTATTAATATATGCCAATTACTCTGACTAGATCATTTAATCTTCCTTGTGTCTTTCAAATACAGTGTATTTCTGTTTAGGTTTTAATTGACCTTTAATTAATCACAGATAATATTTCTTCCTGAGAGTATTCCCATAGCATTTGACACCGAATTAAACAAACTTTATTCCTTGATATATATCTGTAATTTTACCCAAAAAGTTTTGAAATTTGTATTATCTTTGTTCCTTATCAACTAAAGGACAAGTATTTGAAATCTTATCATGTTTTGTTTTTCTGAGATTTTTTCAAAAAAAAAAAGCAGGTATTATGACAAATGAATTTTATATAAGTGTATATTGACTCAGTTAATGTTTGAAGTAACTGTCTGATTTCACTGAATTTCAGTTTTTCTTTTACATATATTTATAAAAATGGCAATATTATTGCTCTGGGGACAAATTTTGTGACATGATAGAACCAGGAAGTACTTAGAAAACTGCTTAAAAGTTAATCAGTGTTTGCTTCTGAAGTTTCATAATATTCAATTCAACAAAAATCTATGCATAAATGCAATGTAGGCATTATAAAATAAAATCCCATATTTGTTTCTCAATAATAGAAAAATAATCATAGAAAATATAAAAATACTTCTGCAATACAATCAAATCTCATAGTTTGTGTTGTTCAAGACTATATATTAAAACTATATGTATTATTTCATTAAGTTTTTTTATTGGCACCAGGAATCAAACTCCTGACCTCATGCTTGCCAGGCAGGTGCTGGGCACTGAGCTATAGCCCCTGCCCTTCATTAAAATTCTTTGTATTAGCTAGTTGTAAATGCAATAAATTGTTCATATATATATATATATATATATATATGTCTCTGTGACACATTTAGCATAGTACTTATATTCTTCAAAGCTCTATAAGAATCTAAGATCACGCATTTTATCTGTTCTATTGACTAAGAGTAACTTAAATTTTACTGGATAAGAAAAAGAACATAAATAGAGCAAGAAAGAGAAATGACCTGAGATATAGAGAGAAATGAGAAAAGAAACTAAGGGAAGAAAAAAAAGAAAGACATTTTTTATGAACAAATACTTAACACTTGGTGCCTGGCTTATCTT
Organism: Hydrochoerus hydrochaeris; assembly: GCA_004027455.1. Lineage (NCBI taxonomy): Eukaryota > Metazoa > Chordata > Mammalia > Rodentia > Hydrochaeridae > Hydrochoerus > Hydrochoerus hydrochaeris. The sequence goes on along the minus strand of PVLA01015069.1, from coordinate 7,235 downwards.
TGTATTCCAGTGATGAATTTGGTGCATAATTACTGGAACCCACTACTTGAAATTATATAAACAGAGCTCATATCATTTATATCATATAAAATACATCTAAATAATATAACTGGCCTCTTGAGACTTAACTCAGTGGCATGAGTGCCTGCCTGGCAAGCGCAAGCTCATCCGTTTGATCCCCTGTACCAAATAAATAAATAAGTGAATAAGTAACTAAATAAATAAATGATACAATGATACTAAATTCATGGTGTTTGAATGTAAATGTATGTTGCTGCTTCTCCTTCAAATCCTAACCAGAATGTTATATTCTTTTTATTCCAACTTTTTTAGAATGGCTCTCATGGAAGTGAGTTAACTTTGCAAAAAGCATATTGTGTCTGCCTGTTGTGAATTGTATTCATTGTACTGTATTCATGAGATACTAACTTCAGACAAAAGACACAGCCATGAAAAATAAGAAATCTAGAATTACAAATTCAGCTCTTTAAACCAAATGCAAATATCTGATTAATAAATAATCTTTAAATATACTGTAATATGCAAGAAATATTGCTTACAAAAAACAGATAAAATTAACCAATAATTTAACTTTAAAATCATTTTACTTATCAAACTCAGTATTTGAAAGACAATAAAATCTTCAAATCACACCTATCAACTCAGTAACACTATCGATTTGCATTAAACCCTTTAAACAGGGAAACTAGTTTTTTTTAAATTTATTTTTAAATTTAGATTTGACTATTAGTTATTTTCACATCAACTTGCTTGAATGGGGTTTCTTAAGATTAAGATGGTACTTGGTCTTACTTATCTCTGAAGTATCTCACTCTGCACAATGAATGGCCTTTCGCTTTCAGAAGTTCCTGTTTGCAGATTGTCCTTGCCTGTAAGCCCTGAGGTCTGCAGCTCAGTGTGAAGGAGAGGCCTATTTCTAGGCTTTGGCAGTGTATTACTCATCTCTACAAGAGAGGTCTTCTGGGTGCCTCAAGAACTCTGCTGAGGTCTAGGAAGATTTGGGAATTCCCAACTATTCTAACCAAAAATGTTAAACTTACCCTCTTCCTGAGGGATGTGAGAAAATGATAGTATATCTTAGACTTCGTGTGTTTCAGTGTCTTTCTGTACTGGAGAGAAAAACAGCCACGGTTTTATCAGACACTGTGGATCTGACCCATGATTACTTTATTGAATAAGAGACAGGTGAAATGCAAACTATGAGCAATGCCAAGATAAAGCCAGTTGTTTACAGTGTTAGATAATTTGGCAAATTAATTTAAAGAATTTTATTACAAATATGTCCTTGCATATTATCAACACTCAGAGATGTAGAACTGTTTCATACAGTTTTGGAACAAACCTACCAGGCCACTCCTAGGTAAAATAAAGAATCTATATCTGTCTAAATTTAAAATACATTATATTAACCTAATTTGGTACATGTTACTATATTCTATATTCTATATTATTATTCTATATCTTGTATTTTCTCCTCTAAAGAATTTATCAAAAAAAATTTTTTTTGTGAGAGTACAAAATACTTTTTAAAAAGTTGTTTTTCAGTACACAGCTAGTAGAGTAAGGATGTCATATAAAGGAATAAATATCTCCTTCATGATCTTTTGAGTGTTTGTGTTTTGTATACTTGACAGTGTAGTTCCATAAAAATGTTCAAGTTTATTTGTTGACTCAAGGTATATTTATTTTCATATTTAATTGTTGGCAAATATCCTTTCAAACATGTTGAATGAATTTTATCCCCAAGAAGTAAGACTATCTGCTTTTTTTTTCACATATGCTAGTCTTTAAACCTTCTAACGTGCTAGACACATTGCTCCTCATTTAATTTGTATTATTATATTTTGTATCAGTTAGGATGATGACTTTTTAAAGTACATTGTTAGATATTTCTCCATTTTAGTTTAAAATTTGCCAAAACACATTTTAAAACATTCAAACTTTTTTTTTTTTTTGCTTTTGAGACAGGGCTTCACTATGCCATTCAGTTTGGGTTTAAATTGACTTCGTAGCCCAGACTGGCCTCAAACTTGCAGTGATCCTCCTGCATCAGCCTCCTGAGTGCTGGGATTACAGGTCTGCACCAACATGCCCTGTTCCAAATTGATATTTTTGGAAGAAGTTCTAATTAACGTGTATTTTTGTTTTTGGTTTTGGTTTTTTTGGTACTGGAGATTGAACTCACGACCTAGCGCTTGCCAGGCAGGCGCATGTGCCACTGAGCTAAATCCCCAGTCCACACATGTACTTTTATGTTGGAAAACATAAATAATGTTTTCAGAAACTGTAATGTAGTGTAGGCATTGGAATTCCAAGCTCCTAAACAGTACACTTTGAAAATATTTCTTTTTTTTTATATCCTTGACCTAATTCTACCTCTAGCATCACAAAATATTTTGTCTCTAAAATTATTCTGGAGAAAGATGGTAAAACTCATCTGTTTTCAATGATCAGTCTTGAAATTTGAAATATACTAAATCTAACTATTTTAAAGTGAATTGTTCTGTGATTTTTTTACATGTATATTTCACATAAACACTGCTAAAATAACAATGTAGATATTTTAAACCCTCCAAAAGTGTTCTCTCTGCAGCTATGAAGGCAATCTTTCCTCTCTAACTCTTTGGAATAATATTTATGATTTCTGATCTGACAGATTTAACTTTCAAACGTGGTCATGCAAGTATAATCATGTGGTATATTGATATTGTTAAGTAGGGGTGCTCTTGAGATTTTATCCATGTGGTGGGTTTAATAATAGCTGATATTTATTATTGAAATTTAACTACTATTATGGCTACACCATTATTTGTTTATCTAATTATCATTTGAAGGACATATGGGTTGAATAATGGAAATTCAGATTATAGGCCAAACAATGAGGTAATAGGTACATGTGTAAATGTGCTTTTACTTTAGTTGGTTGAATACCTGTGAGTGGAATTTCAATGTCAGATAATATTTCACATTTTCTAGTATGCACATATGAAAATTGCTCCACATTCTTCTATGAGACCTGAGAGTTTCCTATTAATTCTGTATAGAGATGTAGAGCTATGTCATGGTTTTATTTTTCATTTGTTTAATGACTACTCATGTTGAAATTTTCCATATCATGTTTTTTCTTAGCATGTCTTCTTTTGTAAAGTAACTGTTAAACAGCTTGAACATTTTTACAGTGTTTATTTTCTTATTCCTAAATTGTGAAAATTCATCACATTCTATATCAATGTCTTCTTTCAAAAATGTCCTGGGAAAATATTTCATTCCAGTCTTCAAATTATTATATATTTTATAGCTGTTATCATTCAAAATACAGCTTTAGCTTGGAGAAGGAAATGTTATTTTCTCTTTTGTCAGCTTCATGATTTTTTAAAAATTAGCATTGTAGATATTAAAAGGGTATAACATGATGTTTCAATACATGTATACAATGAAAAAAGTTTAAATCAGGCTAAACAGATCACTCTCATTAAGTACACATCTTTTATCTATTTGTAAAACTTTTAAAATACTTTCTTCTTTCTAAAATATGAAGTACATTATCACCTATATTCACTCTTCTATGTAAGGGCACATAGGAATGTTTTCTAACTTAGTATCCTTTGACCAACTTTTCTTCTACTCTCTCCAAGACTCTCATAACTATCATTCTATTCTCAACTTCTATAAGATCAACACTTAAAATATATTTTTATATTTAGTGTACCATTTCCATATACCTGAAACCTTCAATATTTTATTTTTCTATATGGTTATTAGACACTGTCAATAATTTGCTTATTATTTATGGTCTTTTTTGGACCACAGAGATGCACAAAATTTAGCAATAACATGAAGTTACATTTGCTTCAGAAGTCATTCCTAAATGTGAAAACATATCTTACGTATAAATTTACTTATTACATTTTTCCCTTGTGCAGCAGTGGATTTAATGCTTTATCACAGGAAACTCAGAAAGATTCCTTTTATTAGATCATACTAACAGAAATAATTTTCTAAAATCTCATTTCCTTTGCAATTATGAATTTCTGTTACCTTCACAATATCATTCCACTTGTTTTTTTACATCAATTTTTTCAACTGAGTTCCCTACCAATGTAAATATTGATAAACATAGATTTGGGAGTGATAATATTTACACATATTCTTCAAATTTTTCTGTAAAGTGATTGCCTATCAAAACTATCAACTATTCTATGTACCTGTATAATTAAGATTTATTGTAGAAGCTTATGAAAGATAAAAGGTCAGGCATTTCTTCATTTTTATTCTTAATTAACTTTCAAATAGACAAATCTTATCATACTTAAAGTCTCAAAAAGGGGCCAATGTTTCATATCCTTATGTGATTTGAAAATTTATGCTCGTAAATTAGCTACAGTGCACTACTAGTAGGATACGTGAGTCCTTCATATACCGAATATACACATGAGTTAAGACAAGCCAATAGCTGGTAATACATAGGCAATTAAATTGCTTCTGTCTTCCATATTGGTTCTCTACCATAATTGCTACCTATCTAAATCACAGATTCAGCATGTATTTAATTAACTCCATATGGAACTTTTGGAAAAGCGTTTTCTCTCACACACAATTCTTGTGGAAAAAAAGAGAAAAAACTGGAAAATTCTCACAATGTTGTTAGAAGATCATTCAAAATAAAATCTACCATTTAAGGTTTTTGTACTTTGGAGACTTCTGAAGTTAGTAAACAATGGACTTCAGAGTGCTGTGTCTTCCTCTCTTCCACATGACATAATTATTTTATGCCTACTTAACTGTTCAGTGATTACTAAGAGGAGACAAAGTGTTTCTGTTAACAAGTAAAATCTTCACCACTGAAAAGCCTTCTAATTCATTTGAGTATGGAAAAGTTACTTTAAAGTGTTCATCTCAAACAGTAAATTATAAAAATTTCAAACAGGAGAGTTCCCTCAATATTAGTTATTTTGAACAACAAGAAAGTGAGCTATGAGTTATGGGTTTTGAACAAATATTGTGAAAGTAAATATAAATGAAATTTAAAATGTATTACTTGCACAAAAGTGAATATTATGTTGGCATGGTCTTAATAGTGCTTCAGATGAAGATTACCAGGTTGGAATATTTATAAAGTTTCAGGATCTGGGCTTAGATAATCTAAAATATCCCTTCAAAAATGGAATTTTAATGGCCATAGCTAAAGTTTATGACATAAACTTTGTTCTTGGTAGAGATGGAGTAAGATAATAAAGGAGGTCTTATGAAATAAATTATTCCATGGTAAGTAAACTAAACATTATGTGAACAATTATTAGTTTTTCTAAATAATTTTCATTTTTCCATATAATCATGCTTATTAAGCAAAGTTATTTGCAGCAATTAATAAAATATTTGGATAAAATATTTGTTTTTATATCTATCTGCCTGTGTAATATTTTTTAATAAATAAGATAATTGTCATAAATAACTTCTGTTTACATTCCTGATGCAATCAATTTACTGGCATCTGATGTTATCATGAATAGGAATATAACAAATATAAAAAATTTTTCATTTAGTATAGCCAGATTTGGCTGTTGTATGTTGTTGGTTCAATTCTGCAATTATATTTAATTTTTATTTATCCCTAAAACCCCTGAGATATTATGTTTATTGATGAATTTTGTAGTCCTGTGTAATATAGGCATGGCTTAGTGTCTTAAGTACAGTGGAGACATTAATATTATTAATGCATATTTTATAAGAAAGAGGTGATATTTTTAAGCAATGATACATTTATTTAATACCTTCACTGTACTATGCTTTTCTATATCCTATATATTAACAAAACAATAATACTGACAATAACAAGTACTCTTTCTAGAGATAACCAGATTACATAGATACTTTATCTAGATCTACCTTTAAATTTGGGGAATCCTTCTATGGAAACATCTTACTCAATTTTTCTTTCCCTAATGCAACCTGCCATTTCCGTAAAGGTTAAGTGGCTACAGAAATTTGAGTAGAGAGGAATTTACCTGTTTCACTTAAGTATAATCCATGTTTTAATGAATTATGAAAGTGATGCATAAATGAACAGAAAAAAAAACCAGTAAGTACGCTTCCAAAATTAACCACCTTCTGTTCCTTTTAAAATACTATTGTAGCCAGGGGTTTAGCTCAGCGGCCTAAGTGCCTGCTTGGCAAATGCGAGGTGGTGAGTTCAATCCCCAGCACCAAAAATAAATAAATAAATAAATAAATAAATAATAAATAAAATACTGTTGTATGTTTAGTACTTTGTTGTACAATTATTAGTGGCTTCTATTCTATAATATTCTAATACCACGTGGTAAAAGAACTTCAGGTTGAGTATAACCAGGAAAGAAAGCTGCTGTATCCACATTTTAATTAAAGTGATTTTCAAATACTGTGTTTCTACACAGAGAAGTAAAATAAATAGTTTTCATCTGAGAAGAGATACTTTACCTGTAAAAGTTGGACCATATAAATTATAATTTGGAGATTATTTCTACAAGATGTATTGATAGCTGGTTATGTTACAGTTCTCCAGAGAAACATAAATGGTACGATCTATATAAACATGTATAAAAAATCTTTCATTATGAATTGGTTTAAAAAATTATGGAGCTTTTAAAAAATCCTACAGAATGCTACCTAGAACCTGTAAAACCAAAAAAGTCATTAGTTTATTCAACCTAAGTAGGGAGGCCTGGAAACTGTGGGATCATTGATAAGTCTGGATCTAGACATCAGAGGGTCAGGAATCCTATCAGAGTAAGAGAAGAAGGTGCTTCAGCCAACAGCATCAGCAAATTTATCCACCTTTGACTCTTAGTTCCATGCAGGTTCTCAGTGGATTGACTGTTCCCCATATTTGGGCAATGGTTGGGTATCACCTAGTTTACAAAGTTTAGAGTCAAAAGCTAAACCATTCCCTCATAGACACACCTAGGCATATCATTTTACCAGCTCTGGAGAACTTAAACCCAGTGAAGATAAAAATTATAACAGAGACAAATATAATCTGAACCATGTATTCCTCTTGAATACTAAATTGCCTATACATATTAATTTTCTGATGTAGTTCAAATAAATTAATCTACCCAAGGTTCAGTCTTTTCAAGGATAGTAATGATTTGATATGAGATTGGTATAATGTAAAAATGTTATGCTTAAATTGAAAATGTAAATGATAAAATATATAATTTTTATATTTCCACATG
>PVLA01015068.1:0-27151 GCA_004027455.1 Hydrochoerus hydrochaeris | reverse complement strand
ACTAAATAACAAGATTGAGATGTTAATTGATACCTATTGCCCTGAGCCTGGGGTGCTTCCTGCTTGGAGTTGAGGTCAATTAAAACCTATTGTTTAGGATTGTCCCTGCCTGGCCCTAAGCCTGGGGTGCTTCCTGCTTGGGGCTGGGGGTTGCTGCCAAGGTTGGCAAATATATATTCCAGCTTCTAAAAAATAAAAGGGGATTCAGATTCACTCACAGACTGGTGTGCAGTGTCTTCTGTCTCTCACTCGCCGACTCCCTGTCCACCTTTGGGAAACCCTAGCCCTGCCGCAGCTGGACTCCAGCATCTGGGGATGTGTGTTTGCTCATTAATTGTTTTACTATTTTCATTTTCTGTTATTGTGATGTTTTCATTTACACTTTAAAATTTACACTTGTGACTTCTTTTTGCTAAACATTATGCAATTCAGGGCTTTAAGTTTCACCTTGTCTTTAATAGGTCAACCTCAACAGGTCACGTGCTTTGTGGTTAGGTATGACAGAATCTATGGTTGTGTTTATGTATGGCCGTTTTGGGGGGGGTCCATTCATATTTCCAGATCTAATTCTTGTTGTATCACCCGCATATACCTGATATTTAATATATTTAATATTTATTTTCTTTACCTGGAAATTGGGGAATAAAATCATTGTATGTGTACAATTTCAAGTGGTGTTTTTATTTCTCAACTTTTGTGGGGTTTTTATTTCTCAACTTTTGTAACTTCAGTTAAATATTTCTGTAAATACTTAGATCAACACATTGGCTAATCAAGGAACTTAAGATTGATAGTTATTTTATTTTTAAGATTCTAATACTAAAGAATAAAAACAAACTTGGGTCTCTCAACGAGTCTGCAGTTGCAAAGACTACATGAAAATTACAAAGGGAAAAGGAGCTACCTAGCAACTAACCAAGCACAGCAGCTATAACCTTGTTGTTATTTGATTTCTGCACTATGATTTCTTCAAAAATGATGAAAGTAATCATCTGAATTCCTAAAGCTGGATGATATATGCTCAGTAGTAGACAAAAAGCAGCAAGTGATAGTGTTAGGAAAATAATTGAGTATCCCACACCACATAGAGTAACATGAAAATTTACTGATATGCATGTATAAAAGTTATTTATTATTATGAATCATGTTCTCCCACTATTTGTTTTAAGTCAGTACTGAGTCTAGAAAAGTGCTTTTCTTAACAAAGTTACTATATAGGCAAAGATTTCCTCATTTATATCCACTGACCAAAATGTGGTTACAGATCTGAAAAGATTTTGGGGCAAAAAACATATTTTCTATCCATTTGCACTATTCATACATTATTCAATATTTGCAGTTTTCAAAAAAATTAGCATTTAGAAAAATTGATTAGCCTGTAACATACAATGATATTTAACTTGAAAAATTATCATTCTTTGCAATTGAGTGATGCAATATATTGTTTCCTTTTAGAATTAATTACATGGAGACTGTTTATTGATTTATTAAATCTTTCAACGGGACTCAGTTCAATTTTGACAATTAGGCAAGAATTTACATGCTAAAACTTGCCAAGGAGATGGCTCAAAATATTTGTTGAATGAACGGATGATTTAATGACTGATGAAAAATGAATGAACTAGTTTTTTTCAGATGTACTTTCCATACAATTCTATAAAATAGAAATTTAAGTCTCTAATACTGCTTTTTGAAATAGTTTCTCTAGATATTTTCGGCTTTCATATTCCAACATGTTTTAAATATATTTTTGTTTGAAAAGAAAATTATACAAATCGCATTTAATCACTTTGTAAAACAGTTCTGAATGAAGTATTCCCAGCTATTCACAATGAATCTGACAGCCAAGGTTATTAAAACCAGTTCCCATGCTTATTCATTCATTTGCAATTTTTGAGATTTTTTTACAGTAATTATAGGGGAGTAAAATCGTTGATAACATATTGAAATACTCTTAGATAAAATAATTCCTTATTGCTCTGCATATTTGCCTCTAAACCAGACACACAAATAAATCCTTTCTGGATAATTATATTGAATGTCAATTCAGGCTTACACAAATATCCAATTCAGAGAGCTTTTGGTCAAAAAAGTTTAAAAGATGATTAGCCTTTTATTTTGTTAACCTGGAATTTTATTAGTAAAACTATGAATTATAACTCCTACATCCTTAAATTATAATTGGCCTGTAACTTATATAAATTGTAATTTCCTCTAACCTGTATAGAAAAAATGAAAACCAATGAGTACTCACTCTTATATATAACACTGCTGAGTGTTCTAATGTTAACTGACCATATATTTGTCACTGCCATTGTCCCACAGTGTCAATGAACAGATGCATGGGCACACACACACACACACACACACACACAGAAACTCTCTTTGTTCAGAAACCTGAATTTTGCCAGTTGTACGTGTAACAACTCCTGTTTGTATATCAGCTATGTGCTGGACTGATGTGAGAGATATAAAAATCTCATAATAGTTCTCTACAGAGCAAAATCAGTGAAGATTTTCAAGTCAATCAAGCATTGACCCAGAATGTGGTTCATTGAAATAATTTTAAAAAGTATGTCTAAAGTTTTCAAGGGAGAACCACCTAGATGTGTCACACTAAGAGCTAAGAGCACAGGAAAAACTTTCTCGTGAGCCTCTCCAGAAACCTAAGCTAGAGAAATGCTCTTCTTGATGGGGGTTTTTTTCAGGTCCCGTGTAAATAAGTAAGCTAACACATATTTACGGGAGATCTATTGGTTTCAAGGTAAAGGAATATGTACAAAAACCATTACCTGAGATCAATAAACGGAATGACTATCGATCACAGAACTCAGAATTGCTGCAGGAAGAAAACATGTTGACAAACTTCGCACTTGTCAACAGTGACTGTTACAGAACAGAACAAGTGATCAAGGACCTACAAGTGGCTCTCAGAGCCCAGGCTTGGGAAACTGTTATTAGGGTGTGGTAGAAGTTCATACTAATCAAAAGCTTTCTGCAAATGTCCAGGTGTGTTTAATAAATGGTGTAGAACTGAAACCCTTGTACATCCTTTGGATGATTTTCTTTTCATTTTTCAAATAACAATTATTTTGTTCTTGACTCAAGGTAGCTGCTAAGCATGTGAAAAATGTGGAGCCACACAACTTAACTTTTTAGTTTACCTCTCTTTGGACCTGAAGGAAATACCCTGGAGAAACTCTACTCCAGGGCACATTTACACACTCATTTCCACACTTGGATCTAGTTTAGATCCAAAACCTGTAGAATAAATGACAGGTACATCATAAGTACTCCACAAACACTTGTTTAATGACTGAAGAAAAAAAATGGACTATAAAGGAGCATTATTATAATTGAGAGTAGAGAGGATTGAAAGACAGCTCTGGGTTTGTTGCTGTTAGAATTACCTGGGTCCCCTTCCCTACACTTACAAACTCCTCTTAGTAACAGGTGCTGAAGTCACTAAGCAAATTAGAAATAAATGTTTCAGAAGAATAACATCTTCATTCAATATTAAGCTCTAAACTTTAACAAATATTTAATATTGCTTTAATACTTGAATTTCCCTACAAATGCTTTTATGATGTATTATAATAGGGATGAAAGCTAATATTCCAGAATTGCACTACCAATGATTCTTACATTATTTCTATTGTAATTGAGGAAAATTACCTAAATTTTACACAGTTTCCAGACCTAAAAAAATGAATAAATAATTTAAAAATATTTATCATTTCTAGTTTTCAGATTATACTGGAAATAGAAAAGTGGTATAATATACACATTAATGACTAGAAAAACTATACACATTTTTAAAATATTTTGTTTCTATGTTTAAACACTAATGTTTTATTTCAGATAAATATATGAAAAATTTCCAGGCAGTTCTTAGAGTATAAAAGTTGTGTAAACTAAGTTACCATCATAGTCCAAAAAATAGCCATAATTTTTCAGGCTTTATTCTAAAACCCGTTCCCGGTCATCTCCACTAATCATCACTTAAAGTGAATGTTTTGTTTGTGTTACTTCACTGTCTTTCTATTACGGTCTCAATGACCTTTAAAAGATTCCATTATCTCACCATATGTTTGTCACAGCTAAGAAACTTTAAAGCAAAAATGTTTGTATCATTCAATTACATATTTCCGAAAAGGTTAACGAGCTGTCAGGAGTTTGGGACATTTGGAAAATTTCATGACAATTTTCAGTAGCTTTTTTCCAAATTAATGTATCAAGGTATTGATGAGGAAAATCTCTCAAGAGAACTAAAGTACAAAACATCCTTGCAGATAGAAAACACTGCCTATTACCCAGTATATGATAGGACACTGGGAAATTGTGGGAACCACCAACACTTTGAACATTATGTAGTAATTATGGATATTAAAGATAATTTTCTCATTCTTATACATCCCAAACTTTAGTGTATACATTTGAATTACAGTTAATATATTCAAGAATAAATTGATGAAGATTATTTTACAGTTTTACCAAGTCCCAAATTTTTAAAAATTTTAAAATGGTTTTAAAAAGTTTCCAGGACAAAAGTTTAAGACAAATGTATGCTGCTGTTTTAAGCTTATTTTCAGTTGATTTTATACTCAGAGTTTAAAATGCTAATGTTTATAACTTTTTGATTAATTTGAATAATACAGACAAATATACTGCATAAGATATAAATAAGATTGTATGAAGTACTCTAAAAACAAAACCAAATGGGCAATTTTAAAAATATGAGAAGACATACAAACATATCAGGATGGCTTTTGGATGCTTAACAATATTTGTCTTGGTGATTAGGCAGGGGAACAATTCCACTGAAATGCATATGTATGCTTTTTGTGGTCTAACCAAATATATATAAAGATTTCTCTATTGTGAATATTTATATAATTTATGCCACTCTTAAATGTCAAAACCTAACATTGTGTATCTAACTTTGAATTGTTATTGTAATATGGAGACCAAAAACCATAACAAATTAGTGGTGGAAATAGAGTTTAATCATTTCGTCAAGCAATTGGACAACCTATTTTCAAGTTAAACATCCATAACTCGGAACTGTAGAATCATCACTTCCACTTCTAGATATTTATCTAACAGACAGGAAGATATTTTTACAGAAGGACTTTTAAAAAAAACGTTTATTGTAAATTTCTTTTTAATAACTCCTTTATGGGGGTCGGGGATTTAGCTCAGTGGCTTAAGTTCCTACTTGGCAAGTGCAAGGTCATGAGTTCTATCCCTGGTACCAAAAAAATTAAAAAAATAGAATAACTCCTATTTGAAAAGTCCCAATTTCCACAACCAGACAACTAGATCATTTGAAATATTTTCATGAGGTAAACAGTTTCTCAATAATAAACAAGAAAAATCTCAAAGTCATTACACTGAGTGAAAAAATAAAAGATAAAGTACATGATTCAATGTACACAAAGTAAAACTGAAAAAGTATTGCACGGTGATAGAAATCAGAACAGTGCTGGGCAATTGAGAATGATGATTGGTGAAGCAGTTTGCAAAGAAACTTTTTTGGAGATGACAACTGTTTCTGTAACTTAATTGAACCAGTATTTACAGGGCATGCACACTTATCTAAATTCATTAAGTCTCACAACTAATGTGTACATTTCATTCTGTGTACAAAACAAAATGTTTAATACTGAACAGACACGAGGTTGTATTCTATGTCACACAATTCACAAAGATAATTGACACTACGATCCTTAAAATGTATATAATTGTTATCCAAGAAATTGTATTTCTACTGTTTGTTTGTCTGTAACAGAGTCTCACTATGTAGTCCAGGCTGGTCTCGAACTCATGGTGATCCTCATGGCTCAGCCTCCCTAGTGCTGGGATTACAGGTGTCCACGAATACATCCAATTCAACTTCAGCTTCTTAGGGAAATATTGAAAGGTACGGATTGACTTATTTTAAAAGATTATCTAGGCTGCTAATGACAGGCTCACTTGTAAAATTTACTTTACAAGTCAATGCTTTGTAGTCATTCAGCTACTGAGTCCAAACGGGGCTTGCTTGTCTTTTCTGATGGTGCTATGTGATAGGGGACAATGATAATGAGCAGTTTTAAGTGTTAGTCCCCCCAAAATGATAAAACCCATCTAAGACAGCACTCTACTAAATGGACAAAAACTGAGAGCTTTCCATCTAAAATCAGGAATAAGACAAGAGTGTCCACTGTCACCACTCCTAGTCAACATAGTTCTGGAAACACTAGCCAGAGATAAGAGAGAGAAATTAGACAAGAGAGAAATAAAAGGAATAAGGATAGGAAAGGAAGAAGTTAGTTATCCTATTCACAGATAACGTGATACCCTTCAAACTCCTCAAAACTCCACCAGAAGTCTTCTAGATGACGTAACCACACCCAGTCAGCTGGATACAAAACCAGCACTCAAAAATCAGTAGCATTCCTGTACACAAACAACAAATACACTGAGAGAGAAATTAGGGAAACCACACCCTTCACAGTAGCACCCAAAAAATAAAATACTTTAAGAATCAATGTAACAAAGGAAGTAAAGGATCTATCTATTGAAAATGATCAAATAAAAGTTCAAATAGAATCTTCAGTTGATCATTTTAGAGAAATAAATGAATGTATATGGAAAAATGAAACAAAGATTTCCACTATATAAAAACAGCTTCACTAAAGAGAGTGACAGTTTAAAATCAATTATTTTATAGAAATTAATTAGGTAGAGGAACTCAATGATCTATTTGCTTTCTTAAGTTATATTCACTTGCGTAAAGTTGTATTATGTTTTATTTATTTATTTAGTTAGTTATTGTGTGTGGTGCTGAAGATCTAATACAGGGCTTTGTTAATGCAAGACAAGAACTCTACCACCGAGTCACATCCCAGGCCTCAAAATTTTACTATTTTGAAAAATAAGTATCCACACAAGGGTCATGGACTATCTTTTTGCCTTTGTGCAATCTGAATTCATTCAACTCTAGAGTCCAAATGGGGTTCACATGTTTTATCTTGTTGTTTTGTGTGAAAGAGGGCCAGGTCTACTGGATGAGGGAATTCCAGCCATCTCTATATGCTGGGGTGTACTTCTAACAATAAAAGAAATTAAAGTTTATCCCCCATTCATCACCAAAGAACCCACATACAGTATTTGCATAAAATTTAAAAATATTTGACTGCTCTTTAGTTAATGCTACCATATGGTGCATCACTTTGCTTGTTTCCATAAGGACAATTCAATATTTTTTCAAACAATCTTCATCACTTGATGTCTTAATTTGTACCCTTTTTAATTTGGAATTTTTAGTGTGTACTAAACATAGTCTATTTAAACTGATTCAATGGAACTATGCCTTTTATAATTGTGCTCAACAGTTGTGTGGTCTTATTTGCATGGATAATATTTTATTCCATGGCCATGGATAGGTAAACACTGTAGAAGTCTAAATTCCAAGTGATAGTTCTCTTGGAAAATACTTTATGCTTAAAAGAAGTAAATGCTGCAAGTTGTTTAAAAGATTAATGAATTCCTATTGTGGGTCTAAAGCATAATGATTTCAAAGCTATTTTAGTTAAATTTTAATTTATTAGATAAATGTCTTCTTACATTCATCAAGAACATATATGTGTTATTACATCATAATGTCCATTTTTTAAAATATGATTCACTCAAATAGCTATCTTGTCTAATGTAAATATTTGTATGTGGTAGCAAATATTTTGATGCACACTTTTCATCTATTTCCAAAGTGTAACTGCAGTAATCCTCTTAGCAATCATTGAAGATGAAAAATCAGAAAAAAAATCAATTCTTTAAACAAGTTTGAGCTCCATGCTGAGGATCACCAAGCTTTGTACAACAAAATATCACAATAAAATTTACCAAGAAAATTTTCTTTTTCCTTTACTCAGGAAAAATAAAAGGTTGAAGATGAGAGGAATGAACGTACTTTTTTTTTAATTTTAAAACTAAAACAGAATAAAAATAATGATACAAAATTTCAAAACAAAATAGGAGATTAACAAAGATTAATGTATTGCATACCATTATCTTCAAAGTAGTTGTTCAGATTACAAGATACAGGCATGAAAGAAATGATTTGTTAATTCATCAAAAATAACATAATATTTTGAATGTTAAATACTTTGAAATTTGGGGGCTAGGAAAATTTGTCTAAAAAGAAAAGAGTAAAATAGGAGACTGAAGAACAAACAAAATAAGGATGAAGAGAGCTTAGGTACAGATACCAAAGCGCACTTGGTAATAGAGTCCAGCATAGTCTGCATTACATGTCAAATAACTACAAAAGAAGAATCCAGAGTTTCTCAGCACATGGAAATGGTTAAGGCTGCAGGAGCTAGAAATTAGGCTGATTACCCTAATTTGATCATCACATTGTATACATGTGTAGAATTTCATATTACACTTCATAAATGCATATAAAATATTTTCTACTACAAAACTAACACAAACTAAGTTACTGTTTAAACTAGATTGAAAAATGTAATTATTTTCTCCCCTACATCTCATAAACAACCACTATCCTTTACAAGTGTGAAAGCAAGGGCTACAAAGATTAATTTTTTATTAAGCATATTTTGTTCTTATTAGGTATTTATTATTTGTGTCATTGAAACTATAAATTATTAATAACTATATTTGAATCTCATTAGATTTGAAATATCTTAACCCAGTTGGGGTTTCTTTTCTTTAATCCCCTTTACACTTTGATCTCAGTGATCAGAGATAGTGCTGGGACAGAGCACCCCATTAAATGTCATCAAGGTCTCTTCCTCATGCAGTTGGGAAGCCCATACACTCTTCTCTCGACTCCACGATCCAGATGCTTCCATTCAGCCATTGATCACATAGAGCACTTTCGTGTTTTATTTTTCTTGTTAGTGTCCCAATGCCTTCATTCATAAAACCTCTTCCTAGTTCTGTAATGTTCTGTTCTTCTCCTGGACTTGCCTTACAGCCTTCTCTTCTCTTCTATTTTCTTGCTCTTGCGTTTTTTACCTGTCCAGCACAGTACATTCTCTACAGTCCATGGAAGTGTTTCTAAACATAAAGTGGACACTCTTGAAACTTTTTGAACCACTCTTTAAATTCAAATCCCCCCAAATCACCTGCCAAGAACCTCATGATCATTGTTCCTGCTTACTACTTTTATTAATATCTATCAAAGCACTCATCACAGCTCATCCAGTTGTGACGCTTTGACACTGGATGATAAGCTCCTGTGACCAGGAATGTGATGCGTCCACATGACTGGGTTAAGAAACACCTAATGGATTAGTATAACACAGTTCTGGGAGTGTCAGTGTGGTGTTCCCAGATATTGTCGGCCTGTAAACAGATGAGGGAAGGCCCATCCCATTTGCGGATGGCACAATAGATTTGTCGCCTAGATGGAATAAAAATGAAAGAAGGAAATTGGTGCATTTTGAAGAATTCCAGCCGGCTTAAGTGAGTGTGTCCTTTACTTCCATTGCCTGGAGATACCTTCGGTTTTTCCGGGCTTCCAAAACAAGAATATCAAGGACTCTCCAATGAGCTTCCGGGATCTTCTTTTTGGATCGAAAGTGACCCCTTGATCTCTCTTATTCTGTGGCTTCCATCTCCATGGGCTGAGCTGCTGCTGGATCCTCTGTCTCCAGCATGGAGGTGACAATGGTGGACTCTCCTGCCTTGAATCTTTTATAATTCTAATTAATCTCTTTGTGTAATGATATATTTTTTTAATTTATTCAGTTCCTGTAGAGAACTTCAACCAATAAAGTCCCTTTTAAAATTTTCAGTTTTATGTTTTTGTTTTGATTTATTCTGTCCTGTGCATGGACTCTTAATGCCTAGAAAAAGTGTATTTTTGAATTGTTTTATATGAAAGTCTCTTTCATTGGCAGAACATTTAGGAGAACATAAAGACAAACTGGTACCAACCATCATGAACTAATAAGACTATAAATCAACTGTATCATTTTCCAATGTGAGCTATTTGATCTATGGTGGACTTACCCTTTTATTTCCCTCGCAAATACCATCTTTTATCTTTGCCTCAGAGACAGTGACTATCATGAAATGTCTGTATCTTTTCCATCTATCAACTTATACTTTTACTAGATATTTATGAACCCATATACAATACAGTAAATGTATATTCTAGAAGAATAGAAATATATTTTCCTCAGTGTTCCTTCAGTATATTAAAATGATTACGTGAAATACATAAGAATTATGTTCTGTAGATTGTTTTATAAAATACATATGCCGTTATATACTTGCATGTGTATCATTCAAACATAGTGACACAATCTCACAATTTATGCATCAAATTTAGATGAAACTGAATGTGCCCACAGGTGCAGTCATGATACAAATCAAGAAACGAAATGACAGCAGCATCGTGAAACTTTCCTCTGGCCTAGGCATTAAATCTCATGACTATCTTAATTTCTAAGGCCAAAATGTAGTTTTGGCTCTTTTTATACTCAGCACATGGCAAATCACACAAGCACTATTCTTTAAGGTTGCAATTTGTTTTCTCAACATTCTTAAGTGTTCTCACATATAAAAGTCCCAAGAAAACATGTTTTCATCACTATGCAAGACTCCTTTGTATGAACATACATGTTTTACATCTTCTAATACTAAAGTACATTAGAGTTGTTTTTATTCTATGACTAAGGAAATTAATTCTTCTATCCTCATTCACAATTATATATGTGCCTGTGAGATAAATATCTTTGGATGAGATTGTTAGTCCATAGGTGTTTTGTGTATTGTTCAACTCTAGGAGGTAATACCAAACAATTTTCCTATGTGACTTTACCAAAATAATAAATTCTCATGAATATATTTGTGTAGGAGAGAGCTCGTGTCACCCCATACTTTGTCAATGCTTAATATTGACATTCTTTAATTTTACAATTATAATAAATGAATATCATTTATTGCTTTATCTCACTTTTGGCAGGTGAGAACTTTTCATATATTTGATATTCTTTTATGTAACATGTATGAAAGACTTTGAGCAAGTTGTTAGATTATATTTTTCAAATTCTTGTAAGAGTTTTCCATATATTTTGGAAAAGACAACTTAGATGCAATATATTTTTGAGTAGTTTTTTCTAATTCCTGCACATGCAATATTGCTGTGACAACTTCATACTTGCAAAGGTTCGATTTAACAATTTTTTCACTTTAAGATGTACAAAAAAGAAGTGCATTTAGTAGAAACTATACTTCAAATTTTGAATTTTTTTTCCCTGAGCTAATGATACACAGTAAGATAACATTTTCTGATGCTGGGCAGTGGCAGATAAACAAATGCAACTATTTGAATAATCAAAAAACTTAAACTGTACAGGAACCAAGCCCTTATTAAATATTTTCCTTTTTGTTAAGCACATCCAGTGTCTCATTTTAAGAAATATTTTTACACTATAGTTTTTACATCTTAAGGTCATAAACAGAATAGAAAGTATTATTTTATTCTAATGTAATTTTTTACCATGAACATTCAGATCGCTAACATAGATTTTAATGTACAGTGTGAAATCAAAGACAAACTTAATTTGTATCTATATATCTGTCAAATGGATCCTGAATTATTTAGTTAAAGAATTATCAGATCCTTAGGTACCACCATTGAAATAAATGAAGAATGTAAAGTTCTCATAGATTGTAAATATATTAAACATCCAAGGTAGATCTTAATAATAAAAGCTATCCACATAAATACATCAGCAAGTTTCTTTGGAGAAACTGGAAATTTGAACTCAAATTTTATCTGAAAATACAAGATAGCCAAAATCACATCAAAAGTGTTAAAAAAGAAATGTAAATTTAGAAAATCTATTTTACTATTTAGAAACTCTCATAATAGATTTAAAGAGATAAAGTAAGGATTGTGTTAGTAAAATAACACACAAAGAAAACAGAAACATCCAGGACCAGGGGTTTAGCTCAGCAGCACAAGTGCCTGCTGGCAAGCACAAGGTCATGAGTTCTATCCCAGGTTTTTGAGAAACATCCAGGCATGATGGTCCATGGTTGTAAATAGAACATTTCAGAAGGCTGAGGCAGAATAGAACATTTCAGAAGGCTGAGGCAGATTAATGACAAATTCTATACCAGTTTGAGCTACTGAGAAGACACAGAAAAATCTTGTCTCACAATAAAAAATAAGCAGGTACTGGAGATGTAGCTTAAATCAAAGACACTGGGTTCAATTCCCAGTGCCACACACACAAAAAGAAAACACAGAACAAACCCACCCACACATGATTGCTCCATTTATAACACAGAAGACATAGAAATGCAGAGACAGGGCTGGGGATTTAGCTCAATGGCATAATTGCCTGCCTTGCAACTGTGAGGTCATGAGTTAGATCCCTGGTACCAAAAAAATAAAAATAAAAATAAAGAAAGGAATGCAGAGATGAACTTTTCAATAGAAGGTTCTGGATCAAGTGTTTATCCTTGTAAGACAAGGAATCTTCTGTAGTTTTTCTTTAATTACAATCACAACATAAACCATTGTTTTTTATAACTAATTATGGAAAGTTAATGCAATAAACCTTATTCAAATATCAGGAAGTTTTTTTTAAAACTACTGTAAAGATTTCTTATAGAAGATTTCTTATAGAAGAGATTTCTTTCACTTACAGGCACAAGTGAAAAGAATCTATTACGACAGTAACAGAAAGATATTTTTATATTCTATGTCACATGAGCTGGATTAGAAAATACCTACCAGATTAATAAAACTCAAATCTGAGTGTGTCCGTAGGGTTTTCCAAGACTATTAGTGTGTAGACCAGCAAACCCAGGGGGAAGCACCGCCCTGGATGTGATACGGACAGCATCCGGCAGGCTGGTAGCCCGGATGGAATAAAAGTGGAAGAAGAGACTGGTGCTCAGTTTGGAAGGGCTCCAGCGGACTTCAGCGGGGGCATTTTTGCTGTCCTTGTCCTTGAGGTCAGTCTCCAGTTTCTTCAGCCTTCCTGTGCACACTCATACCAGGGACTCTCGCAGTTCCTAGGCCTGAGACTGAACTGGCGCTCTAACAATGATTCCTTTCATTCCTTGGCTTTCACTTTGGATTGAGCAGCTACTGGGTCCTCTGGCTCTTTACCATTCAGAAGAAAGCTGTGAATTCTCCTGCCTTTTCTGATCCTGTAAGCTACCTAATAAATCCTCTTGCTTAATTATACATATACTTTTTGTTGATTCTATTCCTCTAGACAAACTAAGCAGTACAATATATTAGAAAAATAAAAACAACCTAGAAAATAGCAAGACAGAGGAAATCAAATCAATAGAACTATAGAAAAATTAAAGACATTTAAAAAAATAGATATCTGAATTGTCAAATATTTTCTTGCTTTTATTGGCAATCGGTGCAATGAAAATTAAAATCAGAATGATACACTGTACATTCATTCAATCATCTAAAATTAAAGCACAACAAAAAAATAACAATTGTAATTATTTATTTTTATTTTTTGGTATGCTTGTGGTTGAACCCTAAGTGCTGAGCATGCTAGGCAAGTACTCTACCATTGAGTTAACTCACCTCCTACCCCTGAGAAATTGTAATTGTTATTCATTGCTTATAGGAGTTTAATTTGTCCAACTACTTTGCAAAATATTTCTGTAGCATTTACTGAAGCTAAACATGTCAAGCTCATAACCCCACTGGCAGGTAACTAATCCAGATTCATAGATTTGTTCCAAAAGAAATGTATTAGAAATTCCATAGCTGCACAAAACTGGAAATACACCAATGGATATCTAGGGGAAAAGAATTTAATAAACTGGAGTATGCTCACATGATGGCATAGTATACAGTAATAGAAATGAAAAACAACTACAAAAACTTCGGTGAATCATACACAGAAAATCTTGAGTGAGAGAAACCAAGCACATATAATGTCCACTGTAGAACCCCATTTATGTAAAACTCGATATTAGAGAAAGCAAATCTATGCAGTAAAGACACAATTATGCTAAATGCGTTCAGCTGTTCTGACAGTATTTGGATAAGAAAACAAAAATGAAGAAAGAACCCAATGGCATTCTGTTCTCCTTAGAGACAAAGTTTAAGCAGAGCACCCAAAATAATGGACCCTCTGTTGCTGTGTTCCTGGGGTCAGGTACATGGACTGATCACTCTGAAATTCACTGAGCTGAAAGTAGGATTTGTGCACTGTATAGATTAATTTTCATGATAATGACAATAATAATAAGTCTAGGCATCTACACCTTCCAGTTTGTTGACATCTGGCAAAACTGTCATTTCAACCAGGAGCAAAGGGCTTATTAAAACTTTACATGAGAAAATAGCTCTTAAAGTAATTTAATTTTTTCCCTTTGGAAATATAGCTACTCAACCAGTTATTTTTGATAAACGAGATCCTTCCCACTTGACAATCCAGGAAGAAAAGGAACTCACATAATATTTACAAAGTGCTAATTTCTGTAGAGGATATGATGAAGCCATTGATTAGACGTTGAAGGTATAATTTTTATTTGACAGACCCTAAAGTACCTTCTTAACCAGCATCTATGCACTAAGTAGGATGAAGCCAACGCCCCACAGCAGACTAGGATTTGGACATGGAGCACTTTAGCAGCACGCAGTCGACCCCAGCATGCTGTAAACATATTCATAGCAGCCTCACGGAAGTCCCAGGACTGCTGGGCCAGCAGCTGTTCACTACCAACAGGGCTCCTGTCATTACAAGGCAATCTCTTTCCAGTTCTCTATACAATCTTTTTATAGCACGAGGCTCCATCGCCACAAGGCTCCTCAACCGTAAGCAGCTGATTGAGCAGAGAACTACTAAACATAAATAGCACCTCGTTAAGTGGACACATCATACCTACAGAAATAGCAACTCTGTATATCACAGTAGCAGGGATGTTTTGATTTACATATAGATCAAATCAAGGAAAATATGTTGGAACTAGTCGATGAGCCAGAAAACTCAATTCAGATGCAATAAATAAATACGTGCAATAAATAATTAGAAAAATAAATCTTAATTTTGAAGCACACTTCACTGCACACTTTCTGTTACTCTCAAGAGCAGATAATTCACATTTCTAAATATGATAACTTCCTCATTAGTCAAGAGAAAACAAAATACATTTTACAAATTTATCCTAGAAATGGAAATACATGAGAAGTCAGGAGCGATTGATTCCCTGATAGGCCTTAGGTTACCAAGATGACTGTACACAAGTTGTTTCTGTATAAAAAGTAATTAATAGCTGCTCTGCACTGATTACATCAGAATTGTTCAGAGAGCACATAAAAGGCTGTGGTGACCCTTTACATCCTGCAAAGACCTATAGAAGAGTAAGGTTTTAACATATGATTATAACTAAAGTAATCTTTGGATCCCCTCTGAATTATTATCTATATTTCTGTGATTACTTATAGTATGAATACATAAAAGTAAATAGATATTAGATCATGTTAGAAGTTAATAAATGCCACTTCTTTTTAATAAACTACACTTACTTATTTTTGTAAATTCACCTGCTTCCTTTCTTTATATTTTGACTATTTCCAATGCCTATATTCTTATTTTTAATTCCCATATTTCCAATTCCAGACTACATATAAATTTTGTATTTTCACTAGTTTAGCACAAAACATCATCTCTTAAATATTTCTCAAGGCTTGTCTTTTTTGTCTCAGCAGAATGGTTAACTCTCTTGATATCAGTTTATATCCTATAAATAACTTCAAAATACTATACCTTAGTATTGTTTTTGTAGCCTTGCCTACTTTTAGCAAAATCTTCCAGGTAGAATTGACATTCAGCTATGACAAAGACCATCATAACTCTTTCTTGAATGTGCATGTACACGCGCAGGCACACACACACACACACACACACACACACACACACACAGCAGTAGGATCATGATCCTCTTCTTTTTCCAAAACACACACCCAGCCAGCCTTGCATGTTGCAATGCTCAACTGCTTAAGCATATTTTACACAAGGACAATCCAGAAAATGTAATTTAATTTTTAATTAAACTTCCATTTCTATTTAATTGCACGCTACACCTTCTTCAGTGTAGAAACATAATGAGAAGGAAGCAATTTCCAACATGCTTAAAGGTCGTGCACTGCTCCAAGAAGAGCCAGTTTCCATAGCAACTGGCATACCACCCTCTATTTATTCCAAAGAAATGACAAATCAAAAGTGCAGCTGTAATATCAGGGGATTCTATTTCTCCCAACACAACACAAAGCCACAAATACCTCCACTAGCATGGATACTGCTTGCCATAACCTAATAAGTGAAAAATGAGGCTTCAAAATGTGGTCTTTGGCTGCAGTTTTCTGCATATGATGACTGTCACAGTGACCTTGACTTCTAATTCTGTAAAATGCCCTTGAGTGAGGAATCAAAACAGAAGGCATTATTTTCATGATGCTAGACATTTTACACTGCAAATGAAATTTGTCTGTCTTAACCTAAGAAGCAAATCAAATTCCAAATTACGTCATCTAATAGTGGCTGCTGTCTACATGCCTTCAAGAGGATTATTAATTTGGAAATCCAACATCTGCAAAATACTAACCTGGCCTATTAAGCTAAGCAAAGGCTTTGAGATTCAGCTGGTCCATTTTTTCTCCCTCCATCACGCTTTCAGTTAAATGATGTTAGACCTGGAAATAGGTAAAGAGGCTGCAGAGAATCCATCAAGCTTGCTCCTGACTACAGCTGAGCGTCAGGCTGCATAAGTTCAAAGCCTTGTTCTTTTTACACTTGTGCAAGTAAGATCTTTCTCTTGCATGTGCAAGGTACACACACACACACACACACTTCCCTAGTAAACAGTAGAGCTTTATTGCTTTAGGAAAACCCACACTTTTAAATTTTAACTAGCTCATAAATTGTCTTATGAAATGTAGTTGATGTAGAAAATAAAGTACGTATTTGAATAGAGACAGTTATGCTCTGACTTCTTTTTCTATAAAAACCTGGCAATTTATGGTCAGAGATATCATTATGCTGATTCATTAGTTCTCTTCAAAATATTCTTAAAGATACAGTTATGTCACTGTGTAATTGTTTATGATCAGTTATCTGCAGAATAAACAGATTTTACATGTACGTGTTGGAAAGCTAAACCCCCATTAAAACACACGCGTGTGTGCCTGTGCCTTTTTGTGTCTTCATCCTTTCAGTGAGGGTCAGGGGTCTCCCAGAAAGCCAGAGGCAATGGCTTGTTATTATCTTCTGACAGCTCGGACGGCGAAAGTGTGCTGCGTGCTGTGGCAGGAGTACCGCCAGCTGTCCTTTGTCCTAGCGTCTGTCTGAAGCCTGTTCTTTAGGTATCAGAACAGATTAATAGAGGTGTTTCCACGGATGCACTATTAATCTCTTTATAATTTCTCACCGTTGCTGTTCTCTGACTCCCTCCCTTATCTCACTGAAATAAATGCAGGGTATCAAGGGTTAACATAGCCCATTTTGAGATTCACTAAAAATACTTGTCTGAATTTCTATGAAAAAAAAAATGTGGATTCTATGATGAGCAATAGTTAGAACAAAACCTTCTCTTCATAAAAATCCATATAACATACGAGGTCAACTATAGATATAGTTACTCATTTTAGTAATGATTTAGCATAATGACTCTATGCTAATCCATCTATTATGTATTGATTTATTGCTAAACTCAGGTGTTAAGGTTTTTTAAGTGCATGATTACAGAAAGCATATTCTTAGCAGTAGTAGTAGCAGCAGAAGTACATGGTGCACAGTGGTTAAATGTACGTCTTAATTCTTTTTTCATATCTTTCCCTCTCCTTCTCCCTCGCCCTCCTTCTCTTAGTTCTCTTGCCATCCCCCCCACCAAAAAGCTATCTTTGTTTCTTGTTACTTTTCATTTTGCTCTTCAATTTAGTTATGCTTTGTGTTTTTCCCATAAAAGCAATTATGAGCTCTTTAAAAATGTATGTCTGATTTATTTTATTTCACAGTATGGTCTTAAGGTGCATCTATTTTCCTACATATGACTCAAGTTTATCTAGAAAGTCCATATAATGAGCACAATTTAATACATGAAGCAAACTTTACCAGCACAGGGCTGGTGCCAGGAAGGACTTCATTTTAGAGCCATCCATGGCTGAAGATTCTGATCAGTCCTTGGTCTGACTTTAAAGTTTCAATTTGCTCGAGTAAATTATTTAACTCGTCTTCATTAGCCTCCCTGGGATATGAGGCAAAAACGGCCTCTCTCACAGTGTTAGTGTAAAGAAGTATGAGTACATAAGAAAACTGAGAAAACTCTCTTCATCTGGAACACAGTAGGGAATTAATGAAGTTATTTATCCATTTCCCTCCTACCTCTAACACAAGGACCAGATAGTTCTTTTTAATTACTGAAATTTATTTTCCCAACATTATTCCCACTCACTTTCCCACTGTTCTAGTATTCCTCCTGTTCTGTCTTATTCTCACAGGAGTCTCTCAGTCTTCTCACAGTTCTTTGGGTCTTTTGATCTTTTGAGGTTGTACAGGAAGAGAGAAGTTACTTATTTCTTTAAACAAATCTAAGATTTTACCATTCTTAGTACACAAACTCAAATAATACTGAAGTATACAGAATGAGGTGTTAATGTTTTCACTGTAAGAATTCACAGGCAGTGAATTACTTGCTGGAGTTAATGACATATTGTTAACTAATATATTTCCACTTACAACTAAGTAAAGTTTTAGATACTTTTATATTGATTCTGTAATATGGAACACGAGGATTTAGATTTCTATTTCCACTCCAATCCAAACAAACACATAACATTCTGCACAACCTCCAAAATAGTTTTATTATAATTTTACGAATTTATCTTTATAATTATTTCCTCTCCTATCAACTTTTGTTTTTGCTTCAGTTAATAATTTTACCCTCATCGCTTGGCCTATTTCTTATATCGAACACCTCAAATAATTATTTTTTATCTTTTCTTAGAGGAACTACTTTTGCAGCCTCTTGCTTCCTATGCAGTTTGGGACAGGTCTTTGGTCTGTCCTAGTTTACTACATGGTGGGGAAACACATTATCAGCTCACAGCTATATTCTTAGCTTTCGTTCTCTGTGCTGTGTCTCCCACGACACAGTACATTATATAAACTCCTTGTGTGTGGACTCACTCGAGATTTTCTGCACCAGTGTGATGAAATTTGTGGCTGTGTTGGGAATATTGGTGTGGTTAACTACTAAGAGAAAATGCTAAGTGCCAATACAAACCTGTAGTGAACAACTGGCTGGAACCCGTCTCCATTTGTCCATCACCACAGATAAATACAATCTATCCCATTCAGACATACAGATAGATATAAGCTCAGCCCAGCACATATCCTGACTGTAGCCACGTTAGACCTGAAGCAGAGCATCTAACGTGATATACCAGGACTCTTGACTCACTAAAGCTGCAAGATAATAAATGGGGTTCTTAACCAAGGAAATTTGTAGCAATGTTTTTTCAATACAGAAAATAAACACTTCTTTCCAAATTGCTTTTCTTGTTTATTCATTTTGAGGTTTATATTCCTAGTAAAGGATATTTTTTCATGAGTACCACATGATCTGAGCAATACATTTAATCATTTCTCAACAAAATGATTGCATGTACTAAGGTTGTCACAGTTTTGACCACAATTTTTTCACTACCTGATTAACATTCAAAAGTCCTATCCCTAGGATGGCAGGAAAAACTACCTTGGAGAAAATAATAACAATAACTGTCCTCACCTACCTAAATACTGGCTAAACCTTTCAGTTTAAAATTTACATTAATCGATGTGATGATTAATCTTAATTGTCATCTTGGCTGATTTGAGATACACCTAGAAGATTAGTAAAGCACATTTCTGGGTGTGTCTGGGCAGGTCAGGGGAGCATGACTTTGGGAACAATATCTGCTCGCTCATCCCTTCCTCTCTGGCTCGTTCTAACCCTCTGTTTCTGGCTGCCTCAGTAAAGCCCTTGTACCATGAGACCCACACCTTGGACTAAGTGAGCCGTGAGCTGAAACCTCCGAAATTATGAGTGAAATAAACTCTGCCTCCTTTAACCTGTGTGTGCCAAGTATATTATTATGCAACAAAAAATAAGTTGTTAATAAACTGTTTCAGTCACAAATTAATCCTACAATCCTACATACATTGACTGTATGATTCAGTACTTTAAGATTTTAAGAGATCATTTTTTTCTGAATTTATCTGTAAAATCACTTAACTTTTTTAGAAAATTCTAAGGTATATTTTGTGAGATTGAAGGAGTAGATGTTATAGTTTATTAGAATTTACATAGAAAAATAGAACTGTGAATAAAGAAAATTGTCCTTATATGATTTTAGTATTTACTATAAAAGTAATGATTAAGACAATGCGACACTAATAAAAGCATAGAGTGATAGATCAATGCAATAGAAATAGACTTCTATGCCTGTGTTTAATTGACTCCCAACAAAGCAGCAAAGAAACGGTCTCCTCAACAAATTGTGTCAGAACAATTGGATTACCATTGAACCAGTTTGCGGGGTGTTTCATAGCAAATACCGCAGACTGAAGGCTAGAAAACTGCAATGTATTCTCTCACAGTTCCAGAGTCTTAAATCCAAGTCATGGTGTTAGCAGGTGTAGTCTCTCCTAGGCTTCTCTCTCCTTGACTCTGTGCCCTCACATGGCCTGTTGTCCGTCACTGTTCTCTGGTATTTCTCAGAGGCCTAAATCTCTTCTTAGAAGGACACCTGTATGATTGGATTCAGCCTGAAGACTAGGATAAAACAACACAAGATTTGTGAGTCCATTAAATTGAATTGGATTGGATTGAATTAGATTGGATTGAATTGAATTGAATTACAGAAGGAGCAAAAATACAGCAACAGCAGGTTAGTGGCTGCCATGGTTAATGAACAAAGAAAGAGACTGGTTACAGAGGCATATGAAAACTTTTGGAGTGACAGAAATGTGCTCTCTTTTGACAGTTATGGTAGATGCCAGGCTATAGGCATTTGTCAATACTCATCAGATTTTATATTTAAAATACACAACTCTGAGGTTGGAAAATACTGACAAATAGTAAGATTTTATGAATTTTTCCCATTCTAAAAGTTTATCCCTTTATCAGCTCATAGGTGAACATGAAACTGAGAATTCTAAGCCCTTTGTCCTTCAAAGCAGGAAGCGGATAGGAAACAGGTCACACAAGTTTGTCACATTAATAGGAGGTGGGAAAGAAATACTTGTTTTGAGATGATCTCATAATGGTGGTGATTTGATGATCTTTTTTCTTTAGACCAACTTTTGGCCCTTCCAAAGAATACAGTCGTAAAAGGAAGAGGGATGATTTCCAGAATTATGACAAAATGAAAAAGGGAATATTGCATTCAACAGCTCCATTTTCCCCCTGCTTGGTGCCGGCTCAGAAACAAAACACTTATGAAATTATATTACCTCATATCTCTTAAGCGACAAAATGAGAATTTCACTTTTAACGTCTAAATCACTAATCATATCAAAGCTTAATCATTGTGGTAACTACCGAGGCAAAATGAAATTACAGACAAAATGTTTTACACTCTGCAGGAATTATTTTTGCTAGGAGAAAAAAAAAATCACACTTCTGTGATTCTGAATAGATACTGCAGGAGGGCCATAGGATCTTCCTTTAGTGATTAATGTAATCAATGTTTCCCTCTTTATCTCCAGTGAATATGATTTGTTATCCAGATTAATTTAAACTTTTAATTAGCATACAGGGTTATCTTTAGTGTTAAATTATGTACCTGTACTGCAAATTGACTTTAAAAGCTTTAAGGTACTTCACAGAGAAAGAATAATGTAGTATTAATCATACTAATAATATGACATAAATAATTATATACAAAGAAAATAAAGAGAATTAAATTTTAGAAAAAATATGAATAAACTCATTATATTCATTGCAGCAAAAATAAAACATATACAACCCTTAAATGTTATTAAGTATATAAGTATGTTAATTTGTTATCCCAGTATTTGGTAAAATAGGTTTCAAAGCAGTATACACTGTTGCATTTTTTTCTGGATTAAAGAATATATCAATATGGGCCTGGGGATTTAGCTCAGCAGCATAAGCGCCTGCCTTGCAAGCACATGGTCACGAGTTTGATCCCTGGTACTGATAAAAACTAAAAAAAAAAAAAAAAGAAAGAAAGAAAAAGGACTATAACAATAATTTTTATCTGGGCCTTGAAAAATTTGTGATCTAAGAAAATTAAAAACCGCTATACAAGACAGTTGGCTTTTGCTTATACTAAAATGAGAAAGTACTTTAAATTTCATTTTATTTGCATAAATCAAAACACTGCACCCTGGAGCTAAAGCAAGTAGGCACATTACCTAGAGGTAAATGTGATTATAATTCAAGTCTGTGCATTCAGCAAGCAAATAGGACACAAGCGTTTTATAGCAACTACCATCTGTTACACACCATCCTAGGTGCTTCATCGGTAGGGTGTCATCTACCTTTCATCGTCACCTTACGAATAAAGTACAGATGAGGACTCAAGCATTCAAGTGGTGGCCAAGACCAAGCAATGAGCCAGTCACAGCAGAGATGCTGGGCCCACTTCAAACCCAGGAAGTCTTGCTCCAAAGGTTCCTGGAAGAAAAACATTAAGTTTTCCTTTAAATTCCATATTCTTTAAATTTGACATCGATTTTTAAAATCAATTCAGTCATTAAAATGCAATTTGCTTGCATTTATGTCCTGTAAATACAATGACCTATACTTTGCACTGTTTTTTAAGCATAGCTTCTCCTAAGAAAAATAAAATAGAGTGAGTCTTTACGTGGCATGTCCATTGCTTCACACTACAGTACAGCTATAGGAGTTACATTATTCCTTTAGTTTTATGATGCTTTAAAACTAAAAAAATAACTCTTTTAAATTGTCTTTATACATATCTCTCTTTTAGATTAATACATCATTCCATTTGTTCTGGAAGTGTCAAATTATTTTATTTTGTTTACATTACTTTGTTAATGACTGTATCCTTGAATCAATCATACTATTTTAAAGGTAATGTGGTTTAGGTATGCAAATGCCACCATATGCAATGAAAATAATTTGTATAATGTCTACTTTCAAAGTTTCTACTTGAAAATTTGATAATATCTCCATCAGAACTGCAAAAGCACAATAAAAAATAAGGACTCAATGCTCTCTTCTACAGTAAAAGTCAATGTATTCCTTCATACAAATGGTTTCATATATAATATATTTGGTTATATGATGTTATAATAGTATAAATAAGACACATTTTCTGATATCTGCACACAAACACAAGAGTTTTAAAGTTTTTATGTCTGAAAGATAATATTCTGAAGATTTCCTTAGATATGATACATCATAGTGTAACTTTTTGACACTAAGCAACCCTCATTAATTTATAGCACTTGAATTTACAAAGCATTCTAATCCCCAATTCCTATGAAATCTCCATTTCAACTACTTGAATTTGCTAACAAAAATACATTACTCAAAATTAAGAATCTTATGAAATAAAGTTAAGGAAGTCCCATGCCATCTAAAATACTGCAAAATTACAATGCTTTACTTTGTAGAACTACAGACGTTGAAAGCCAAGGATGAAAGGAAATTTCTAGCTTTCCTGAAGTCTATTGAGATGCAGAAAGCAATACCAATCTGAACATATGTAATTCTAATAAAGGTATAAAACTTTCAAATGGAAATAAGAGACAATATACATAGGTATCTTTTGTGAAGTTTTCAGAACCAGTGACTTGGCCCAGTTATTCCACTGTTTAAGAACACAGATCTAGAGAAGTGGAGCGACTTTCCCGATAAACAATGTTGAGATCCAAGGTTACTGTCCCCTAATTTACAGCTTCTAGTTTGAAGCATGTTGTCATTGATATTTTGTATTTCCACATACACAGTTACAGCATGCACTTTAGGCAGATTCTGCAATTCGTCATGCTTGATCTCTTGAGTAATCTTAATAACAGTATTATATGACTGAATCCTTGACTTATGTTAAATATTTTTACAATGAGTAAAATATTATGTCTATATTGGTTTCATGAAATACAATTCATTTTGTTTTTCCTGGATGTGATACTTTTAAAATGTTAGGAAGTGGCTTCATTTAGCACACAATAAAATGACAATTTGGGAAAAAATTAAAATAATTTGATCCTTACAAATTTGAATCTATTCTGAAAATCACATTTGCATCTCTTAGGGGCTTTTCAGTTAGTGCAGTCAAGTAACTGAATAACCCCAGTCCCCCTTTTTAAATCTCCTCTTAATGGGTATATTTCTGTAATCTTTAGTTAGAGAGAATGATCATTTGTGTTCACCTAATGCTTGTTCTATTTAGTTATACCATTTTGCGTACTTTTGTGTTATGCATATATAAACTTTAAGCAAGTTTTGGCACATTAAACAGAAATAAAGTGTTAAGTCTCCATAAAGAATTTCATAAAGGGGAGACTCCATTAAAGAAGAATTCTGTCTTTGAGGTAGTAAGGGAGCAACTTCTTCTCCAGGGAGGAAAAGAAGTTTTGGTGGTGTGATGTGTAGAGCAGAGTTTGGAAAACATCTCAGACTTTGGATCATAGCACACACAGCTCATCAGTAATGCGATTCTAACCCCTTTTCCTAATTCCTGATTTCCAAATTTTCTCTCTCCTATGCTATGTATTTCATTCTTCATTTGTTTTTCAAATCAATATCACACTTCTGATTACTGGTGTGATACTTTTCTACTATGGTGTATTTAGTCTTCTATTTATTATCTCTCTGCCTGTTAGATCCAGTGCCTTTAAATTCACAGACTAAACTGTGTTTTCCATTCCTTGATCTATTTCCAGGTTACAATGATATAGCAAAAATACAAGTCCTCACAACATCAAGGAATGAAGTCATAAACCAAAAGAGGAAATTAGGAGAGTTTTATGTGAAACAAGGGGGGAAAGAACAGCTCCTGGATTTCCAGGAAGGATCCCAAATAGATTGCCACCATGACTTTTTTGCAGGGATAATTTATACAGTGAAATCACGATGTGGGTACAATGCAGACCAGACTCCAAACAAACTATATAGGGTTACAAGTATAGCTGCTTAGTTAATATTGATCCAGTAGGGAAATGAGTCATGTGACAAGGGTACATGTACAGAACAAAGACATTTTTGGGGAAGGATGGGCTCAGATGTTCTGCCCCCACCTGCTTGACTGATGTCTATCTGGACTTACAGGACCAGATGGTGCTAATTACAAGAGAATCTAAAATTATTGTTTAATCCCTTAATTGCCCATTGAGTCTCCATCCTGAGGCCTGACCTTGTTCAGATGTGTCTCCAGCCACAATTCTGATGTCTTTTTCATTTGTGCTGACTCCTTTGAAGGCCGTGTCCCTCTCTGACTGTATTAATTTCTACTAACCACACTATCCATAATAGCAGAACAGTGATTACCATGAAGTTAATGCCTATTATTTAGAAACACAACTCTTAAGAACACAGATTAAGTTTCACCAGAACTCATACTATATAAAGACTACTTGGGTAAATGGATGGAATTTGGAAAATCGGAAAAACCCTTATGCTTCAACTTATATGAAAAATGTTAGAAAATGGCCCTCAATAATTACCAAGCTAAGGTTAATAATCAGAAAGGCATGTGTGAAAAAAGTTTGATTTTGTCTGGCCAGAATAACAGGAAGAAAATGGGGGGGGGGGAAGAATAAAGCTTAGATTAGACTTTAGAGTTTAAGAGTTAGAATTTATTTTGGAACTAATATAGTCATTGTATTGGTATCTTTATATAAGGACAAGTGGAACATCACTGAATAATGAGTCTGAAAATTTTAAATGCAAGATAATTAAAATAATATTTAACCGATTGTTTACATGTAGCAGGAACTCCATACATTTTTGTTGAATAACGAATCAAAGAGCCACATTTCATCAAAAAAATAAGTTTTCAGAACTGTGTAAAATGCAGCATAGAGAAGTAAGCGACAACCAGGTTGGGTTCTTTCCCACATAAGCTGTAGCAGAAGGGACTAAACTTTTTCAATGAGCAGGTTGAGTCGTTTTCCACCAATGTTGGCATAAACTATGTATGTGCCTTCCAAATTCATATATTAAAGCCATAACTCCAAGAGGAAAATATTTAAAAACGGGGTTTTGGTGAAGTTATTTGCTGTAGATGACATAAATTAAGTACAATATTGATGATAGGATTAGTTTCTGTGTAAGAGGCAGAGAGACCAGAACTTGTTACCGTGTAAGGACACAGCAAGGAATGGTTACATGAGAGCCAACAAATCCTCACCAGAAACCGACTGGCACCCTGATCTCAGGTTTCTTATCCTCCCTGAGAAATAAGTGCCTTCTCTGTGAACTACTCTGGTAATGGCATTTTGCTAAAACAGATTCCTATGGCTTGAATTATGTTGGTGCTCCCCCAAAATTCATAATACCTTGTACTCAGTGTGATATTACTAAACCATGGTGCCTTTCAGGAAGTGGCGAAATCTTAAGTCCTCCACCCTCATGACTGGTGAGAATGACAAGTGACAGAGAACAAAGAGATCATCCCTTATTTTCCCACTGAAAACGCCACACAAGGGAACGTGTTGGAGCACAGCGTAAGCAGCCATCAAACCCCAAACCTGCCGCTGCCTCAATCTTGGACTCCCCAGCCTCCAAGTAGAAGGTTACATTATAAATTAGACAGGCTGAAAGTAACTACGTCTGAAGTATTCTGCTATCACAGTCTAAATGGACAAAGGCACAGCCTGAACTAAGACAAAGAAGAAAGAGGGAAGGAAGGAAGGAAGGAAGGAAGGAAGGAAGGAAGGAAGGAAGGAAGGAGAAAGAAAGAAAGAAAGAAAGAAAGAAAGAAAGAAAGAAAGAAAGAGAAAGAAAGAAAGAAAAGAAGGAAGGAAGGAAGGAAGGAAGGAAGGAAGGAAGGAAGGAAGGAAGGAAGGAAGGAAGGAGAAAGAAAGAAAGAAAGAAAGAAAGAAAGAAGAAAGAAAGAAAGAAAGAGGGAGAAAGAAAGAGAGAACAGAAGGAAGGAAGGAAGAAA
>PVLA01015067.1:0-27151 GCA_004027455.1 Hydrochoerus hydrochaeris | reverse complement strand
AAGAGGGACAGGGAGGAGGCAATGGGTGCAATTGTTAGGAGGTGAACTCTGGAAAACACAAAAGATAGACTAAGATAATAGAAAGCAAGGAATTCCTTTGCTTTCAACCTTAATGCAGAATGCTCAGCAAGAGACTGTCATTCCATACCTGTGGGTGTTAATTGTTAGACAACTCAGATCACAGTTTGAGCACTTGTAA
The DNA here is from genome assembly GCA_004027455.1 of Hydrochoerus hydrochaeris. NCBI lineage: Eukaryota > Metazoa > Chordata > Mammalia > Rodentia > Hydrochaeridae > Hydrochoerus > Hydrochoerus hydrochaeris. Next base: position 26,952 of record PVLA01015067.1, on the reverse strand, counting down.
AATGAGAATTTCATGGTCTCCTGAATAATTTCCAGTTATAATATTTTACAACTTTGAGTCAGTGTTGTTTCTATAGTGGATTTGCCTATTTCACTTTAAGGTAATACATTTTTACTATTCCTCATTGCTCTCTAGCTAGAATAATCCTTGGTGTGTGGTTGGCCAAGAAAAGAGAGTTTCTTCTGAATACTTGCAGCAGGGAGCTTGGTAACTGGGAATTCCTAAGTCTTACCCTGTGAGCTGAAAACAGGATCATAGCCTGCAGTGAATGTGTGCTCATTAGTTTGCAAAAAGTTATAAAAATGTAGTTTAAAAATAAGTGAATCACTTATACTAGCCACCTAGAATAGCTGTTATCTAGTAATTTTTGTTAATTCACGACACTTATCATTTTAATTTCATTTGTCTTACTAATTTTTTTTCACTTGGTGTGATACAACCCTCAGGTTAACTTCTGCCACCATTAATAGAGGTATAGCAGGAAAATTATGAGGAGAAAAATACTTGTCCAAGACTATTGGAAGGAATGTCTAAATAAATATACAGCAGTGTGTGTTACCTACCTGTGAATGGTTGTAATTCTTTAGAAAAAGACCTTGAACCTAATGTATAGGAGTTGGAAATACAATACACACATTCTTAAGAGTCTTACTCATATCCTTTTGCCTGCAGACATTATTTTGTTTTGTTTTGTTTTGTTTTGTTGGTACCAAATAACAATCATCTATACCACAGAATGTATTCTAGCCTCTTGAACTTCCCTGCAGTAGGACTCAAGCAGAGGGAGTCCTGCTATGGAGGCCCATTTTGTGAGGATGATGTCATTACCTCCCCTCAAGACTTGTATTTGTTGTCATCTGATCTTAGATTTTTGATCCCCTATGTGGTAGCTTGTGGGTTATGTTAGCCCTAGCCTGTGGCTGTGGCCATGTGACAGCATCTCCCTTGTCCTCTGCAGCTGTGGTGCACTTTCCACAAGAAGCCCTTGGTGAGGACAGCGTGCAGCCAGAGTCTGAAGGCCTTGAAGTTGGATTACTTGGACCTCTAACTCATTCACTGGCCCATGGGCTTCAAGGTACTCCTAGGTAGACAGGTTTGTGTGACAGCTTAAATGTCAGTGTGGTAGATGACTTTAGAGCGAACACATGAGCTGCTTCAGTTCATCAGGAACTAAATTATGGACCAAGTGCCTCATTTCTCTAAGCCCCCATACTCTATTCTTGAGTATGTTCTATATCTTCCTCTAATAAATCCTTCTCATGTCTCTTTAAAATGTATATAGAGAGATCCAGCTGGAGCATTTAATAATTTCAATGATTAAGTGAATTTGTGCTCTGCCATTTGCTTTGTGACATCCTGGGTAGTAGGTCTGTGCCTGAATGAGGCAGGTGAGTTGCCAGTTAATATGTGCAACTCCTCGCAGTGATGGCTTTAGATTTTTTTATCCTCTCATGGGAGCTTTCTTTGCCCTCCACCTCCTGTGGTGACATCTCACTTCATTAGCTCTCATCATCTTGGGAGTTCTAAGAAAAGAAGAAAAGATACTAATGATGGAGTTGAGAGAAGGTTGATTGTGCTTATAGAAAGTCCCCTTACCTTTATTCTGTACCTGAAATTATTAAAACTTTTGAACAATTAGCAGTGCTTCAAGAATAACATTTCTACAATATAAGTGCATGCCTAACAAGTGAAGGCTGAGTTCGATTCCCAGTACCAAAAAAAAAGAATATCCTTTCTAACATTTTAAGAAGTGACCAACAAACTTCAAAGATTTTCGAGTCAGCTCCCCCGATCCTGGGCTTACAAGAGTGGAGACTGCAGTCTAAAGAAAAGAAGTTGCATGTCTAGACCAGTGTTACTTGGTGACAAGGGCAAGGCTTAGATGCAGAGCTCCCAGGATCAGGCTTCCCAGTCTGCCTAGAGTCTTCTCAGCAGGGATGACCACAGGCTCCACTAAGCTATTTTTCTTTTGCTTCTCACAGGCTGGAAAAGACAGCATGCCTTTGGATCACAGTGGCATGGTTATACCAAGTAACACAGACTTCCTGGACACGTGGGAGGTAAGCTGAGTTGCACCGACACTTTACCCTTGTGGATGGATCTGCAGAGAGGAAGCTGTGTGAGACCTTGAGCTTCTCGTGTCCAGCCATATAGATTGAGATTCAGGATTTGCTAGGTGAGCTAAGCATGAGTGCTTGAAAAATTCACAGACTTCAAATGACTTTCTTGTTACCTTTAGCTTAGAACAGTGTATCTCTGTAAAACATTTTAGGGACAATATATGTTTCCCTTATTGCTCAGATTTTTAAATTAAATATTAACTATAGTTCAGAAAATGCAATTGAATATAAACAAGAAATTCAGAACTTGATGTTGTCATCACCCAATGGTAATGTTGTTACTGCTTTACACTTTATTTTAGTTCTCTCTTAAGCATTTCAGAACCATGGTGTCAGCAACATAATAAAGTTCACATAGAGGTGTTGGGGGAAACCCAGAAGACTAGTTCACAAGCAGTAAGCTTGTTTCAGTGGTCAAAATGAAAAACCTGAGGGCTTGGAAGTGATGGATTTGAGTCTTGTGAAAGTTGACTGTCAGCTGGTGGAGGCCAGGGCAGGCAGTAAGATCCCCTGAGAATGTGTGTTCCAGCACAGCTGACCCAGTGCACATGGGTCTTATTAACCAGTATGGCTGGCAGCACCATGTGTCCAAGGCCTGGGAAGAAAGCAAGTTCAGACTTGAAACTGTATCAGACTTAAATTCTGGAGATGAAATCTGAAGCCACTAGAGTGAGAATGATGGATGAAGCCATGTGAATGCCTGTGGTCATCTAGAAGAGAGACAAAAGGGAGACCACAGACAGACCCTGTGACTACATACCATCCTTTCCTCCATGAAGACTAGCTGTGTGTCTGAGCTCTCAGGAGTTCAGTCCCTTCTGTCCCACTGGATTGCCTTCCCTGAGAGACTTGGGTGATTGTTATAGAATCAAGGCTGCAGTATCTGTACATTCATTCACTGGTCGGTGGCCTCAGAACTACTCAGGACTTGCTCCTGAATACTGGCCCAGCTGGCCTGCTGGTTAGAAGTTAAGGTTCAGTTCTTAAAGTCCATAAACATTTAAATGATTAAGGTGGGATAGGATAAACAGTGTACATCATTTTGCTTATGATGGTGATCTGTAGTCGAAAGAAAGTTGAGCAGATGAAATAAGTAGTAGACATAAGTGTTAGATACCCTATCAACAACAGTCCAGAATAATAGGCACAATGAATTGAAATGTGCTAAGTGTTTGCTAGAGGCCAGCCTTAACTAATTTTTTTCATCCTGTCATGTAATTACAAAACAACAACACCACGATGTTGACAGTATTGTCCTTTTGCAAATGAGAAAACTGGGACATAGTGAGATCCTGTAACTTGCTCAGGGTCCTCCAACTTTTAACAGATATAACTAGGATGAGAGCTTAGTGCAAAAAAGGGTTCTGAAGCTCCAAGTGAAACATTTTAAAAGTACTAGGTGGTTTTAGACCACCATCAGCACTGCTGAGAGACATGGAATAGACAGACACCTATACCCAGCAGTTTCTGCTCTCCTGCAGGCCATAGAGGACCTGGTGGTGAAGGCTATTGGAGTGTCAAACTTCAACCATGAGCAGTTTAAGAGGCTTCTGAATAAGCAGAATTTGGGGTGAGCTAGTAGCGGGTCCTGGTTGAATTGGTGTGCTAGCTATTACATCCACCTGGCTGTTCTGGAAATGGGAGAACAAGTGTGGTATGAAACAGCATTTTTCTCTAGTGGCCATCAGAACTGTAACTGGGTAGAGCAAGTACACAAGCAGTGAGGTGAGCAGGCAAGCAGCCTTCCTTACAGTCTGTGTAGTTCATGCCATTGGCAAAGCAGGGTTTGACCTAGAGCTTGTTTCTCTGCATGGAGCTATAAGCAGGTTGCCAGGTGTGTTGAGAAGGACCAGGTGGCCCTTACAGCCCTTGCAGACTGGCACAGGAAGGGGATAAATGACTTGAATGCCTCACCCCAGGCTCACAGGCTACCTAAATAGGGGTTCACACTTCTTTTTCTTTTTTAATGCAGAGAAAAGCCTAGTGAGAAAAAGACTCATTTTATAGTAAGTCAGTTAATTTTAAACTTTTTCCTAAAGAACAACATACCTGTAGGGCATGTGTACTGTGAGAATGGAGTCGCTGGATTCTTGGAAACTGACATAGCTCCATGTCCAGCATACATATCACAAACACAGCATGACCAGTGCCCCAGAAGCACCCTCCACTGCCCCTCTCTGTTCAGTGCCACTGCCTCTGCAGGGGTAGCCATGGCTCGGATGTCTGATAGTGCAGGCTCTGTGTTATGTTTATAGATAGTAGATATAGATTGTAGGAAGGCATCACCAGCTCTTATGTCGAGGCTCTGTCACAGTAGTGTGCTGTGTTCATCCGTAATGCATGGGAGGGCAGGTCATTCCTTCTTACTTCTGTATGGTGTCCAACTATGTCAATGTGTCACGGTTTACTTAGTCTGTTTCCTGTTAATGGGCATAGCAGTTAAGGGTGGGCCTTTGGTACTTTCCAGTTTAGGATTATTCAGAGAAGAACCTAACTTCCTATCTTTGCTTTTTTTCAATAAATAAGCTTTTTAAAATTGTGGTGTAAATTTTCAATGGACACAAAAGAGTGTGTGTATAAGTCAAAAAGAACATAGGTTGACAAGTTTTCATAAAAGTGAATGTACCCATTATTCAGCAATCAAAGCAATAACCAATATCTTCAGCCTTACTAGAGGCTCTCAAGGTCCTGTCTTGGTCAGCAACACAAAGAGTAACAACTGACCTGACTTCTAACCTAGTTTGGTTTAGCCGTTTTAACCACGTGTACGTATAGAATCTGTTGATTTGCATACCCGCGCCTGTTTTGTGTTAGGGTTTTTTCTCTTGAACAGCACTTTGCATATCTGAGAATGGGTGTGACCTAGTGGGAGGAGACAAGTTAGAGAGTCTGTTTCCTGAGGAGCACGGAACTCGGACTGGGCTGGCTTTCCTTGTGTTGGCTTTCCTGGGAGCTTAGCCCACCTGACGTGCCACTATCCTGAGAGCAAACTAGTTGTCTTTAATTGTCTCTGAGGTAGCATTTATTTAAAATCAAGTGTCTATAAACTGAAATTGTATGTGAGAATTTAGAGTGTACAGAGGAGACTGCAGGCCTGCTTCCAGCTTTCTTTAAAAGTTCGTGGATGTCCCCTGGGGTGTATATTTGTTACATGTAACTCTCAAGGGTCACTGACTCATTCAACAGGCATTTACTATCCTTTGAGGAGAGGCTGTTCCTGTGTTGGTGAGGTAATCAGGGTTGATGAGGGAATAGATGTAATACAGGACACAAAATTCATAGGATTTTTTTTAATATTCACCCAGAAAGTCAAATGCAGAGGAGTGCAAGAGATCTGTCCAGCTTAGAGTCCCCACAAGTCCAGCTGAGGCCCTAGATCCCATAGCAGTACCCCATACAAATCCAGGTGAAAGCCTAGAGTCCACTGTAATGCCCTCCATGAGTCTGTAAAAGGATCTGCACAGCAAAGGCCCAAAGGTCAGCAGTGGAAGCTAGAAAGTCTGCCCTGGAGTGGTGAAGGAGCTGTGCCCACTGGCTGAGGGATCTGCACTGCAGCCAGGAAGCAATGCCAAGGTGAGGACCAGAGCTCCCCCAACGAGAACCACAGCTATCCCCAGTGACAGAGGACCTGAGCTCCCATGAGGATGAGCACAGCCAAGTTTATATCAGGAAAACTGACACTGACTCAGTTCATCTGGGTGTTCCCACTTAAGTTAACCGTGAATTAACAGTTGGCATATATAAACAAACAAAACAGATTCAGGCAGAAATCCCTGCATGCGTGAAGCCTAAATCCTGATGGTAACAGCCAAAATGAATGAAACGGATGAAGCAACAGATAATGATATCTTCTGGAAAACAGGAGGAAGGTGGGAGCTGTAGGGTGTCAAGTCTTTTCCCTTGCATGGCAGATGGCGTTGGAGCCCACAGATGACACAGCTGTCTGTGCTACTGCAGATTCATAGACCTTTAAAGTGCCCAGTGTTTGTCGATGACAGAGTCCAGCACCCTCACTTGTAAATGAAGATACCTGGGCCTCCGTGGATCCTGTGCTGGTCTGTGGCAGCCAAGACACTGCTAGATCTCCTCTTTTGAGTCTTTCCCACAATGCCATTTGTCTGAATTTTAATGGCACTTTATGATTCTTTTATAGATTGAGTGCCACCCATATCTTTCTCAGAAGAGACTGATTAGTTTTTGCCAAGCCAGAGATGTGTCTGTGGCTGCTTACTGTCCTCTTGGTGGCTCAAGGTAAAGACCTATCAGTAGGTGTTGGGGTACTATCATTAAATAGATGCCACCTTCCCATTTCCTTTGAGGCACAGAAGCCATTTCATCCAGCAAGTATTCACAGGATACCAGGGTAACTACAAAGGACACTTTGTACCTCTCAGGCTCTAAGCCAAAGATAGGTAGTTGGTGCTGGAAGACAGGGTCACTTTGAATGGACTGTCCTTTGACAGGCAGTACCTTTTAAGGGACATATAACCTACATGAAGTGACGCCTTTTCTGAGCTCCCCACTGGTACATCAGTCAGTTACCCAGGACGTGTTATACACCTGTTAGTCTTTAGATAAGCAGATATCACGTGTTCCTTTCCCCACACCTCAGATTCGTACTGTATCTCTTGTGTCATCTAAGGAGCTATCACTGACTTAGCTGCCTAAGCTGGAAACTTAAAAATCATCCCTTCCTCACACACTCATCTGAAATCTAATTCAGCTCCGAGATTTGTTGATTTTTGTGCCAAGAGTGCTCAGAATCTGCCTTTTGATCTTTATTGTCACAGTCTCCATTTTAGTGAAGTAAGGCTTCTGAGAGGGGCCCTTTAACACCTCAGACCAACTCCATCTAGTGAATTGTTCATGTGACATCTGAAAGGAGCTGTTTCCCAGTGATCATGTCATTTTCTAGCTCAGGATTTGTTTATGTTGTGGCTGTTTTTGAGATACAGCTGGCCTGATTTTTCTCTGCCCCTGGCTTTATTTCTCCTTCCTGAAAACCTCCATTGCTCACCCATGTGAAGCTCCTGTGTTCCCAAGGGTAGAACGTGTGCTTTTAAGTCTCTGTGCCTTTGTGTACTGTTCATTAGCTCTACAAGGTTGCTTTTTAAACAGCTGGGTAACAGCAGTTTCATCCCACTGTTACCTCCTCCAGAAAGCCCCCCTTACCCTATTGTTAATATTCCACATGTAGCCCTTGTCACAGTGTCTTGTCATTATTTTCTTTTCATTCTTTCCCACTTATTAAGGTGAGTCCTGCATCTTATGCAGTCTTCTGTTCTCAGCCCATAGTTTCATACCTGGAACATATTAGGAGCCCAGGAAAGGCTGAAATACTTGAAATTTTTCTTTTGTGTGTTTTGCATATGAAATGAGCCAGACATATTTGGTCTTGGTACAGCTGGGGAATTCACAGAAGGTCGAGTCACACTTCATGGCAGAACTTGGGTGTGACAAGGCCTTTAACATAGTGAATGGGGAATCAGCAAAGGGAATGGCTAGGCTGGAATCCTGAGTCTCTGGCAAGAAAACATGTACAGTGTCTCTCAGGACACTTTGACAACTACCACTAGCTCAGTGCTTAAAATTTTGTGTCTTAGTTACTTTTCTCATTGCTAAGACCAAATACCTGGCACTCACAAGTGAAGGAAGGAAAAGTTTATTTAGCTCATTATTTGTAGTGGTTTCAGTTTATAATTGACTGATGCCAAGGCAGGAGGGTGGCTTGGCAAAGGAACATCACAGAGTAGGAACAATTCATGGTGAGCAAAAGACAGCAAAAGCAAGCAAGAAAGAGGCAACAACAACTCTTTCTGTCCCTTGTATCTTATGCAGACTACTCAGGGCAGACAGCACTCACACCCTTAATCCTAGTGACCTTGATCCTAGCATTGCACTGTGAATCAGTCACACACTCTAGATTCAGCCACCTCTGAAAAAGCCCTACCTATGACTTCAGGAAACATGGGTATGTGGGGCATCTAGTCACAAGCCATAACAATTCACTCCTAGTCCCCCACAAAATACTCATGCACATCCCTTCAGGCAAAAGATATTTAGTCCATCTCTAAAAGTTGGCAAAGTCCTAACAGTTTCAGCATTGGCAAAAAGTCCAAGTCCCAAGTCTCCTCTGAAATTTAAGTCAAATTCAGCTGTAAGTCCCTATAGAAATGAAAAGAAGGTTTAACACTTTCAACATTGAATGGCACAAGGTAGACATTTGCATTCCAAGAGTTACAAATTGAGAGATAGCAAGGAATAGAACAAAGCAAGATCAAAATCCCACAGGGCAATCATTGAAACCCAGAGTCCAACTTCCAGCATCAGTCCACCAGCACTCTGTGGCAAGTTGTGAACCCCAAGGGGCTTTGCCCCTAATTATTTGTGGTGGTTATAGCTTACATGGCTTCTCTGTTGAGCCCACTCTGCTCCCTCATTGGAGTTTTCCTCAGATGATCCATGTTTCTGGCTTCTCCCAGCTTCTGGGGTCTCCACAGCACCTTTGGCTTCACACAGTACCTTCTCAGGGGCACACTGCCTGACCTCCAAGCCTTCTGAAATCTGAGTGTGGGCCTTCCTGACTGCACAACTCTGGCATTTTTGCAACACATATATGATGCCAAGGTCTGCTGCCAGCTGAACCAGTAGCCAGGCAGGCTTCTTTCTATCTTGGCTATAAGGGTTGAGTACCGATGAACCAAATCATGAGGTACAACTTCCCTAGTCTGCAGCCATTCTTTGGAACATGGTGCTCTGGGGCTCTCTTCCCAAAGCAAAATCTTTCACTTTGTAATTTTGTGGCTGCAAATGATAGTATCCTACTGCTTCTTGTGATGGCCCTAGGCCATCTTTTCTTTGTCTTCTGAAATACTTGGCTTTTTCTTGCTAGTCTTTTCAGCAATGAGTTTTACCTCTGTTCCATCTTTGCAGATCATAACTTTCTTTCTGGACAAACTAACAGTATCTTAAATCATCCTGCTGGGGCCTTTGCTCTTGATTCTCAACATTAGCCTGCATTGAAATTTCTTCTGCCAGATTCATTAGTCAACCACCCTTAATCTCAGGCTCTGGCCAAGTCTCTGGACAGGAGCAAAATGCAGACAGACTTTCTACCATGGTGTAACACACAGTTTGGAGTCCAGTGGCCAGTGCATTCCTTCCCAGCAGAAAGCTCCCAAACCTGGTCTTTACCACCTGAATTTCTGTCAGTCTTCTGGTCTCCTGAGCTCTGACCAGAGTTTCCCATAGAGAACAGTTCTTGTCTTTCAGCCCACATCTCCAAATCTTCCCAAACTCTTCAGTCCCAAAGGTTCCTAAACCACAATATCATATTTAGAGTCACAGCAAGAACCCCACTTCTCTAGCACTAAATTCTTTCTTTTTTAAAAATCCATTGTGTATCAGGAAAAAAATAAAATTTCAAATCACAATTGGGACAATGGTACACATATTGCCATCTCCAAATGAGTCACCCAGAGCACAAGACTTCGGCATTCTGTTGTCCAAACAGTACCAGTGCAAACCTTTTTCTTCAGTGAACTCAGAGAAGTCAGTAGTATAACTGTTTTAACTATATTACATATGTATACTCATATATATGTATTCTTTCTTTTGGCTTCTCACACTAGTGAAACAGAACGATGTTTACACATGCATGTCTGATTTCACTTATGATATGGACTCAAGTTGTATTCATTTACCTATAAAAGTCTCAAGTTTGTCCTTCTTTCTGGCTTAGTAGTATTCCATTGTATAAAGGTAGCACATCTTTTTTATCTATTCCTCAATCGATGAGCATTTAGGTTGTTTCCAAGATCTAGCTATTACAAATTGTGATGCTATGAACGTGGGTGCACATATATCACTGTGGTATGATGATTTTAATTCTTTTGGGAAGATACCCAGAAGGGGGACAGCTGTGTCAAATGGGACCTTCAGACCTCGTTTTTTGCAGAATCACCACCCTGATTTCCAGAGTGACTGCATCTAGTACCAAATTCTATGTTAGTTCCTTTTCTCATTGCTGAGACAAAATATTGATACCCAAAGTTAAAGGAAGAAAGGTTTAATCATCTCACAGTTTGTAGCGGTTCAGTCCACAGTTGACCGGTGCCAGGCATGGTGAGTGCTAGAGAGGAATCACAGAGGAGATCCAGGCCATGGGAGGCAGCAGACAGTAGAAGTAAGCAAGGGATGAGAGCAGCTTTCTATCCCTCATGTCCTGCCAAGGCTGTTTTGGGTGGGCTGTGCTCACTGTAACCCTTGCGCCTTAAGATCTACCATTGCACCCTGAATCAGCCACACACTCTAGACCCAGCCACCTGTGGAAAAGCCCCACTGTAAGGCTCTGGGGACATATAGACACACAGTCATAACACCTCAGAATTGTTTAATGTTTTCTGATAAAGCAGTTACTTGTTATTAGGGTCTTTCCTCCACCTGAACAGCTCCTGTGGGATACCGTGCCATGGCCATTTATAAATTCTGCTGCATTAAGTTCCCACGTGTAAATAGTAGCAGCTTTTCCCATAATGTATGGCTAAGGTTTTCTGGATTTTTATCAACATCAACAAATATTGATTACTGGTGCTGTGGACCCTGTTATATCCAGTAGAAAGCTGGGATGTTTGCAAGCCCTTTTGTCATTGGAAATACTATTGTCCTGTGTTCTCTGATGGTGCCACCTCTTTAAAAAAAAAACAGGGGGCTGAGCATTTAGTTCAGTGGCATAAGCACCTGCCTTGCAAGTGTGCAGTTGTGAGTTCGATCCCTGGTACCAAAACAAAACAAAACAAAACACTGAAAAATAATGCATGAAAAGTTATTAAGTGAAGCTATGTTCCCCAAAATGTTAACAGTGGTTATCTTCAGATGACAGATTAGCAATGATGGGCTATGTGCATCACTAAAATTCCCAACAGTGAGCAGATTATTTTGATGAGAAAATAATAAACCTTTTGTTCTAAAGAAAGGTTTCACCCTTCATAAGAAGTGTCCTCATCAGATGTTCCAGCTCATCGCCATCTTGTGTGTCTTTCCAGTGAGGGGGTTGACTTGCTGGATGACCCTGTGATCCAGAGGATTGCAGAGGAGCATGGCAAGACTCCTGCGCCGGTACCAGGCATGGCTGTCCTATGCTGTGCACATCCTCTTTGTGTCCTCTCCTCGTGGAGTCCTAAGGCTCCCCAGTTCCTGAACAGGTTGGTCCCCTAAATGAGTTAGTAATGCACTGGAACTTCCTAATGTGAAGCAGGGGGATGGTTGCTTCCATATCCCCTCTCTCAGTCTGTGCACCCTGCCTGCTTGCCTGTCCATGTACAGGACAGGCTCCTGGGCATCCCTGTGGCCCCAGCAGCTGTATGGATAGCTAGTGTGGAAGGGAACAGAAAAATCCTCTATTATACTTTTTTATTTTAATGCCCAATTTATTTGTGAGACTGGATGCATTGTAAGGAATTCTAATGAAGGTGCAGACAGGTCTTCTGACCTTCTCCTTAGGCCAGTGGCAGTGCTCACTGGTACACTGACAGATCTGTTTAGAGTGTGCCAACCTGATTTCTAAAGGATGTCAGTATGAAAGATACTTGGCAACTTTTATTGCAAGTTGTTAGGAAAATGACTTAGATTTGACTACATAGGATTTTCCTGTATGTAACACAGACTTATTTTCTCCTTTCTCTTGCAGATTTTGATTCGATTTCAGATCCAGAGAAATGTGATCATGATCCCTAAATCTGTCACCCCACACCAAATTCAAGACAACATCCAGGTGGGTGCTTTTCTTCCTTTCTGTTACAGTTTTAGCTTATACGTTAGCTGCAGAAGGGAGCAGCACTGTGACCATGATACAGCCAGGGTCTGTTCCTCTGTGTCATGTTGGTAAACCTTCCACACAGGCCCTCCTCCCCTACACTTGGCATCTTCTCCTTTCAGCCCAAGATGGGGAAAGGGGGAGGCAGCCAGGGATACCAGGGGTTCATCCTTTGGGCAGAGGCTGCCACCACAAGTGCTGGCCAGTGCCTGCTTTTCACCCCAGAGCCCCCAGCGAGTGTGCTTTACCACAGCTCTCCAGCCTTGGCTGTAGGAACTCTTCTAGAGCTGTTGACTTTTCTCCCTAGTTCAGTCTACTATCTTGCCTGCCCATCCCCACCCCCATCAAAATTCCTATTTAAGTGATTTTTCTTGGCTTCAGAGTGTCTGTCTTGTGGAGCAAAGATGTTGGGTTCCCATAGTCTCTTACCCCCTCAGGGTGCATTAGAATCTCTTGAGAATCCCTTCCTTCTCTGATTCAGCCCTTCACCTGGGGTGGTGACACTCATGAAATGCTATTATTTTGGAAGTGGGGCTTCATTCTTGAGAATATTAAGGGGCAAACAAGAGGAAGAAGTTGGGATACTATTTTAAAAGAACAAAATGTGATTAGTTGGAAAAATGTTTCTATGATGTAGGTGCTGCTAGAGCTCAAGGTTTTAGGATCCAAGTGACTTCCTAGTTGGTGTGATGTGGGGAACAGTGGTTTGTCTTTTGTGGGAGAAGGTGGATCAGTAAAAAAAGTTCTTTTCTGTCTTTTAACTATCCTTATGTGCTCTCTATTCCCATAAAGTAAGGCAGTAGATACTCCATCTGCCCAGCATTTCCTAAACGCCAGAAGACTAAGCCAGTACCAGTCAGATCATCACCTAAAGTGCCTTGTGGGAATCTTCACTACTGTAACTCAGGAGAAATCCGTGTCTAATGCAGAATTTCTTTTCTATCTTTATGTCCTTTGCTGGTTTAGTATATGCTGTAGTATATGTCAATTCAACTAAATTTCCTATTCATATTTTATTTTGATTCCAGGTATTTGATTTTGAATTAACAGAGCAAGATATGAGTGACATCATCAGTCTAGAAAAGTATCTCTGGTTGGTGACATTCCCCACGTGAGCATGACTTGCTTTTTATGTGAAGCAGTGTGCCATGCACCCTTGACTTGGGAATGCAGTGTGTTCCTGAGGGCTGCTGTAACAGTGGAAGACTCAGGCTCCTCTGTGCAGCCTTAGAGTTCTCTATGCCAGACCCAGCTAGATCTTAGTGTCCTTACAGAGACATGGGCCATGGATTCCTCAACTCACTCCATGCAGGAGAAGATGTGGCAGTGTTCCTTCCAGAACTCATTATGGGTTCAGTCCATATCAGACCACCTGGGAGCACAAGTGGCCAGCATAACCCAGACTTTGGTTATAAGTTAAAACTGAACTTCCAATCATAACCCCGGTTGTTCATATGCCACCCCACTTGTAACTCAAGGGTCCACTGTGCTGTTCAGATTAGATGGTTGGTTCCTGAAAGACATTTACAATAGACATTTTAGGTTAATTATAACTTCCTGTCATAACTGTTTCTGGTTTGAAGGTGGTCCACTGAATGAAGCCAAGGACTAATTTATACACTAGGGAGTTACAGATACCTAGCTGCATCTTTTAAAATGTTTGTTTTAAAATATAATAATTCTTTGCTTTCTATTATTTTTCTATTTTTCAGAACTGAAAATCACAAAGACTACCCTTTCCACATTGAATACTGAGAAGAGCTTCCTGCTCCTGTTTCTGCAGAACCATGACAACCACCTCTGCAAGGCTCTGCAGCTCTGTGCTGAGATGGGAGCATTGCACACATAGACGGGTGGCTTCCTGGCTGACACAGACACCCAGTTCTCCAGAGCATACCAAGAACTGAGTGTGTCCTGAGTTCTGGAAGGAAAGAAGTGTGCTGTGGGTCATAGCCACTGTTCAGGGGATCCATACTGATGTGAAGCATCTGCCAGGCGCACAGTGCAGCATAATTTCTAAATATCAGTGCATGTGGCCTCGACCAAAAAATGACTCATCACTTAAATTTACCTCCATTTTGTTTTGTTTTGGGGAATGGGTACTAGGAATTGAACTCAGGACCTTGCATTTGATAAGCAGGTGCTTGTGCACTGAGCTAAATCCCCGGCCTTACCTCCTTGTTTTAAGAAAGTGCTGAGGAAACGTTTGAACAGTGTGTAAGAGCTGAGGAAGACTGTGATTAATCTCTGTCTATTACACAGCTTCCCCGAGGGCCAGGCCATGCCAGTCTTCATCTCTCTTCCACTTACCTCTGGGTAACTGTAAAACCAGATCTTTATCTACACACATCAGAAGGGCTCTGTGCCAGTCAAAGTAGAAGCCTTTCTTTTCTTACTTAAATCTGAATTTAATTTATAAGTACTGTTTTTGAAATGAGGTCTTTCAGGAAGTTAAAGTATGCACATTGAAATCCCCAGTCGAAGAAACAGGACTCTGCCAATGTGGAGCCCAGAGCCATGCTGTCCTGAGGGAGGAGTCCATGCAGGCTGCTGCCTGCAAGTGGCAGGTGTGGCCAGTCCCTGGGTGACTTCAGTTTCTCCCAGGTCTCCAGGAGTGCAGCTTGTGTTGGCTCACTGCCATTTGGCTGCTGCCCACTGGCAGCAGGCAGCAGGGAGGTTGGTCCTATGTCCCCTGCCCCACCCAGGTGCCCAGGGACCCTCTCCTCACCCCACTTCCCAGTTCAGTCTTCACATGTGTCTCAGCATCCTTTCTCTTCTGGCATGAGGACCAAGGCAGATAGGAGTAGCTACACATGGCTGGTTTGGGGATGGCTTGCTCATGTTATTTCCCATGTTGTCTTCTGGGCAGGCTGACCAAGTTAGGAGACATGTTCTGTCCTCAGTGCAGGGCATGCTGCTATTCAGACAGGATGTGGCACCCTCTGCTCTGCTTCTTCGATTTTAATGTTCTCCTGACACTAAAATTACCAGGAAGCAAACATGCAAATAAATACTGGGAAGTTGAAGTACAAGCTATTTCACAAGTTTAACTTGCAGTCCGGATCCATGTTTCCTAATCTTTCCAAATGGTGACTGAAAGCTCTTTTTAATTTTGGTTTTTAGTGGTACATGTTTGCAGTGCACAGTGATTGTGTTCATCATGAGTAGTTGGTACATGTGTGTAACACATTTTAATTCTTATACATTCCTTCCCTTTCCCCTCCTGCTTCCTCCTCCTCCTGAGACCGGAGCTTGCAGCCCTCCCTGGGTGTCTCCCAGTAATGTGATTTTGGAGTGAACTCCCCCTCCTCACTCTGGTGCTGTAGCAGCAGGCTACACTCATGACCTATAAGGGACCTGTGGGGACTTCAGACCTGTTTGTAACTAAGATAGGTTTAGTTACCACTACAGATACTTGTCTTCACTAGGCAATTTGTCATTTTATTTGAATAGAAGATCCAAGAATAAAAAGGCATGAAAAATGGAAACGTATTGGATAAATAATTTCCAGAAGGTGTGTAAAGGCATGATTTGTTCAAGGAATCTGGGATGCTTGGAGTGCACAGACATTAGGAGGGCTGCTGGAGCAACGGTGGGTGTGTTTAACTGTTGTGAGACACTACCCATGTTTACATTCCTGTCCTTAACACGAGAAGGTCCCCATATCCTAACTGACATCTGCTACCATCTGTTTTATTATATTATAGCTACTTGAATAGATGTCAAGTGTTCTTGGTGTGTGTTTACTGCCTTTTCTGAGTGACTTCTGAGGTTTACCATGTTTTATTGTTCTTATTGGCCATTTGTGTATTTTTGGAGAAATGCCTTGTTGCAGTTGTGTGAGTTCATGATGGTACCCCCAGGAAATGGATTTAGAAATTATTCATTAGCTTCAAACTTTGAGCAATGATAAAATTAAAATTTTAGAGTTATTGGTTCTCATTTTCCCCCTTTTTTTCCTTTTCTCCTATCTAACAAGCACAGTAAAATTTACATGTCTGATCAGTGCTTCCAGTCTCACCTCTGCTCCTTAATATGCATTCTTGCACCTCCAGAAGCCTAGTGAGTGGGAATTCCTTTTAATAATGCTCAGGGAAAGCAATAGAGCATTGTTTACTCACTTTAAAAGGAGAAACCCTTTAAAATGTCATTTAGATCCATTTTTAAAACCTCCAGACCTGCAGTGGCATCCTATCTCAGAGTAACAGCTGAGTACAGCTGCCTCAGGTTCCCTGCATGATTTGAGAACCAGCCCCTCTGTATGAGTTTATTACTTCACTCCTTATGACTTTACCTCCCCTCCCTGTCAAGCAACCCAGCTATCTCCACTGCAGCCACTCGAGACTTCTTATTGGGCCCCTTGAATGTGGAGGTGATAGACCCTGACCTGTAGCACCCAACTTTATACCTTACTTTCTTCTTCACACATATTAATTATATATGATTGCCTCTTTAGTCTCATTATTCATATCTCCATCTAATAGCAAATAAAGTTTATAAGGGAGAACTTCACCTGTTCTGTTTAGTACTATATCTGGCCTTAGAACTAGCACCTGACACAGTAAACACTGACCAAAAATTTGAAGAATTGAGTAAATACACTTAAATAAATGCAAAAGCCACCAATTTCCAGTTTAAAATGCCAAATAAATTCATGATAGATTCTGTTATGGTCTGTGGTTGGCTCTTTGTGGAAGTGCTTGGATTGTGGACATTGCTGTGCTCACGAGTGAATTACCACACAGATGAGTTCCTAGACACCTGCACTGTGAGGAGGGTGGGCCACTGGAGAAGTCATATCACTGAGGCTCGCCTTTGGAGGTGTCCCTCCCTCCCTGGTTCCTCCTGCCTCCTCTGGTTCCTGCCTGCTAACAGATGAGCAGATTTTCTCTGCCAGGCCCTGGAACCTCTGAAACTCTGAGACAAAATAAACTTTTTCCCCATTAAATTGAGTATGTTGGGTGTTTCATCCTAGCAATGGAAAAGCTGACCATCAGAGAGGCAATCATTCATTTATAAAGTATCTTTTGTTAGGTTTAGATACAAAGATGGGCACAACCTGGCTCACCCTTAAAGGTCTCAGGTTCAAATGAGACAGAAATGTAGAGGCAGCTACAACACTGTAATATGTGCCATGATATACTTAGGGGGGTTACAGTACATGTTCATTTTGTGTAATAAAATTGATCTTATTAATGCAGAATGTTTTCAGAAGGGCAAATTTTATTTATCTATGTATTGAGGTAAGTAAACTGCCCACACCTAGTTTTGCAGCATGGAGTTACGTAACTTTCACAAGGCTTTAAGTCGATGTACTGGTATCATCCTCTTAGAGCTATGGCTGGAGAATCCTGATGGTCATAACTTGGTCTGATTCCAGGGCCCAAGAAATCTTCCTTCAGCACACTGACAGAAGACTACAATCCCTTTTTGACTGGCTGGTTTCTGGTACTTTGAAAACATAAAGAACAAGGAAAATAATAATTTGATGTGTATTTCCAGCATATGTGCCCCTTCTATGTGAAATTCCATTCACTGCAAATACCATTTTTCTCTATATCAACTGATACTAATTTAATGCTTTCTGTATATTAGATACAGTTAAAAGTATGTTAAATCAACATTCTTCCCAGAAAACCAACATTAATTATTGTTCCCTTACAGATTAAGAAAACAAGGCACAAAGAAGTTAAATAAATTGCCAGCTATTAAGTGATACAGGCAGACTTTGACCCAGGAAATCTGGTAGCAGAGACTAAGCTCTTAATCGCTACCTTCCTACTGCTTCCCACCCTGTTTGTGGTAGGAATGACAAACTTACTGTTAAGAAAGGGACTAACAGATGTGGAGTTTGAGGTGAGGCACAAAGTTGGTACTTTTCACAAAGAATGTCACTGTGCCCTTGGATGCTGGCAGGTTGACAGCATTGTGAAGAGTAGTGAGTGAGTGACCTATATTGACAGATGAGAAACAACAGCAAGTCTTTGAGTGGCTGTCTCCAGGTTAGTGGAGTAGATTTCTCTATGTAAGAAAAGAATGGCTACATATCAAAAAGGCCCTGGATACTGTCTGCCTGCACAATGACTTCATGAACTGTTAGGTGTGGTATTGTTGTAAGATTAGTTTCCTGTTGTGTCTATAGTTTAAGTTAGTATTTGCATTTTTCCCTATAGTTAAAAAACTATAAACCTAGGAGGGACTTGTGAGAAATTTCTGTGCAATATTCTCTAGGCATTAATATTACTTATCAACTATAACGATGAGAAAGTGCTGGTGAGAGTGATGATGTTAGTATCTGAGAGAATAAGGACATATGCTACTGGCAGGACTGGCACAAGTCTGAGCAGCAGTGCCACAATCAGCACCACAACCCACATGGAACACCAGCAGAAAACATAGATTTCTTAGTCATGTCAGAGTCTTTGGGTAATAAGTAGAGGAGCTCATTAAACCTGGAAAATTCCAATCCATAAATGACTGTCTTGGTTACTTTTCTCTCATTGCTGAGACAAAATACTTGATGCCTAAAATGAAGGAAGGAAAGATTTCTTTAGCTTGCAGATTGTGGAAGTTTCAGTCCATTATCTGCTGATTCCAAGACAGGGTGGTGTGGCAAAGGGGCATCCATTTATGGCAGCAGAAGTCTGAAAAAGCAACAAGAGCAAGAGGGGAGAAGCATAAAGAGAAGATTCTTTCTACTCCTTATATTGTATGTATGCTATTCACCATAGAGTGGGTGTAGCACTCACCCATAATCCCAGCATTTGACCATGAGTCAATCACAAATTCTAGAATCCTATCCCCATGACTGCATGAGGCTTTGGGGGGATATCCAGGCACAAACCATAGCATTCCTCCCCTGTCAACCCAAAGACTCATGCACATCCTTTTATGGAAAGGTATTTAGTCCATCTCTAAGAGTTGCCAAATTCCTAACAGTTTTATCATTGCTGAAAAGTCCCAAGTATCCTCCAACATGTAAGGCAAACTCTTTACTACAAGCCATTGTACAAATGAAAAAGTTAAAGGCTTCCAACATTCAATGGCACAAGATAAATATTACCATTCCAAAAGGTACAACTGGGAAAACAAAGACACAGGACCAAGGATTGGGAATATAGATCAGTGGCACAACCCCTGCCTGGCAAACATGAGGTCATGAGTTCGATCCCTGGTACCAAAAAAAAAATGAAAAACAAAAAGGACCAAAGCAAGACCAAAATCAAGCAGGGCAAGACTAAGTCCTATAGTTTCATGTGAGCATCCAAAGCAAGCTGTGTAAATTGTGAGCTCCAAACGGCTTATGTGGCTCTGCCTCTACAGCACTTCTGCTGGCTGTAGCTATCATGGCTTCTCTCTTGGGCCTACTCTTAATCCTGGCACCTATCCTTAGATGACACATGTTCCTGGCTTTTCCAAATTTCTGGGGTCTTGACTGCACTTTTAGCTTCACACAGCTTCCCACATTGCCCTCTCAGGGGCACACTGCCTGAACTCCTAGGCTGTATTCTGAAATATAAGTGGAAGCCTTTTTAACTTCAGAACTCTTATAATTCTGCATGTACCTAAAAACAGCACCACAAAGATGATGTCAGGGTCTGCCACCAACTGGAGCATTAACCAGGCTTTCCTCTATTTTGGTTGTAGGGGTTGAACACCTGGATTGATGAGCACTGTTGAACCTGATTGTTAGGAACAAACTCTCACTGCAGCAGACATTCTGGAACCTGGTGTAGCCACTGCCATTTTAGAACCTGGTGCAGTCACCACCATTCTGGAACATGGTGCTCTGTGGATTTCTCCTCAAAGCAATATCTTTCACTTTTGCTGTTTTGAGGCTGCAAAGAGTGGAGATTTGCTGCTTCCTGTGATGCCCACAGGCTATCTTTTCTACCATCTCTATCCTTACAGCAATCAGTATCTCCTCTGCTCTCTCTTTGTAGTCCATAACTTTACCAGAGCTTCCTTTCTGGTGAAACTCACATTTTAAATCATCCTACTGGCCTCTCCTGATTCACAATATAAATCTGGTTTAAAAACCCCACCAATAGTAATGTCACAACCTCAACATTCAACTGCCTTGAAATTTCTTCTGCCAGATTAATTAGTTCACTGCCCTTAATCACAATCTCAGGCAAATTTTCTGGACATGAGCAAAGTGCAAACAAAGTTTCTGCCAAGCCTTACCACACATCATCCAAAATCCAGCAGCCAATGCAATCCCTCTTCCTAGCAGAAAACTCCCAAGCCTGATCTTTACTGGCAAGATTTCTAACAGTCTTCTGGCCTTCTGAACTCTGACTAGAATCTCCCACACAGAACAGTGTAAGGCATTCCAACACTATTGTTCAGGTGACATCTCTGAACCTTTCCAAACTTTTCCTATAAGCCATTCCCAAAAGCTCTTGAACTGTGTGATCAAGTACAGTCACAGTAATGACCCTACTTATGATACCAAATTCTGTGTTAGTTACTTTTCTCTCATCATATAATACATGATGCCCAAAATTAAGGAAGTAAAAGTTTATTTAGCTCACAGTTTTTTGCAATTTGTCTATAATCTGCTGGTTCCAAAGCAGCAGAGGGGCTCCAAAGCAGCAGAGGGGCAAAAGTTCATGGCAGATGAAAGACAGCAAAAGTAACAAGAGCAAAAAAAGGAGGTGAGTGGAGAGAAGACACTGTATTCCTTATATCATATGTAAGTTATCCACCCTTGGGTGGGTATAACAATCCCAGCATTAGACAATGAGTCAGTCACAAATTCTAGAAGCCTGGTCCCATGACTGCATGAGGTTTTGGGGGGACATCTATATGCAAACCACAACAGTAATCAATGTGGTGACAAAAGAGTTAAAATTCTCAACACCCAAAACTATTTGCTAATACACTTCTGCCAAACACATGCTGATCAATCATTAAGCACTGCACAAGTGAGGGCTAAAAGCAGCACAAGCTAAAAAAATAAGCACAAAAACCATCGTTTCTTCCTCTGAGCTAATAATTTTCCTAGAAAGGTTAAAACATACAGACTCATTTATCTAAATCTAAAGAGCCTTTTGATTTTTGGTGTTATTTGTTTGTTTGGAGGGTTTAAGTACAAGACCTTGACAATTTGCATCTTTGCAAATTACAGCTTTAATTACAATACAAGTGTTCCTAAAAGATGAATAAAAAAAACAGGATGACTTAGAAAATACATTTCTAAAATATATACATCTGCCAATTCAGGCAACTTCCCAATTTTCATTCCTTTATAAAAACCAGCAATGTCTCATCTGACTTCAGGATTCTTCTGTGGGAAACCTGCTCATCATCCCTCTTGTCACCATAGTCAGTGACCTAAAATAACTCTTCCCTTTCCTGTACTCCTTATATGTTGATGAATTATTCTACCACCTGTATCACCAGTCCACTCTATGCCATCTGGCATGACAGTTGATGGCCTGGACAAGAACCCTTTCTGCTTGCCTTCTTGGCCTCTCTTTACTTGTGTGTGGTCAACTTATCAGCCTGTGGCCAACTGACAGTCTCTGTCCATGATAACTACCCAGTGGATGGGCTGTGACCACGACTGCATTGGCCCATCAGGGTACAAGCTAAGGAGATTCTCTTGGCTCCTTGCAGAAAGCTTTACATCCCACTTGCAATTGATGGGCTCTGGCTGAGACAACAGAAAAAGGTAGATGGTCTGCTGTAGTCCACGGGGCAAGGAGCCACTTTCTTAGCGAGGACTCTTCCTCAGCTGATCTGCTGTCTCCTTCTGCTGACCCTTTCCTTGTGGCTACAGGCTTACAGCTAAATTTCCTATCTATAAGACTCAATTAACCAGTTTTTCCATCTCTCTAGGAAGGTGAGTAGCCCTTTCTGGATCTGGCTCTCGACTCGCCTGTCTCACTTGTCTAATCTCATTTGATCAACCAGACTGTGGCTCCAGCGCTGGTTTTGGCCCCATAGTGAAGAGGGCCTTTGTGTTCATGGGTCAGAGATCCCCTTTGTTTGCAAGATGCTTCAAAAGAGATGTGCCTCTTGTGTGTCCCTGGGGAAGGGAGGCCCTCACTCCCTTTAAGGAATGTCTTTGGGGTAGACCTGGCTTCTCCTTAGGATTCACAATGGATCTTGCATCTCCTGTTCTCTGACTCATCTCTGGCTATTTCCTTAAGAATTGGCATAGATTTCATCTGCAAAAACAAAGATCTTGCTTTCCTATACAGCACTACCTGGCTTCAGAGTGAGCTTTGGTCCTTCAATGAGACTTTACAGCATAACATCTCACTACAGTTGGACTTCTTTCACAATCAGGACAAAAATTCTAAAGTTCCTTAAATTCAAACTTTGTGGTCTTGTCACAAGATCCCAACTAAAGGAGAGCTGCCACATGTGTCTTTTTCATCATTTCAGTCTACTTTTCTCAGCTCCAAGTTCCAACAGTGATGTTCTTGGTGATCCCACTTTTGGCTACACTCAGGCCCAGTTGAGCCTCCATTCTCTTCCCCTCCACAATCTTTCTCCACCTCCAAACTCTAATGATCTTTTTTTCCTCCAATTCTTATTAGTGTAACTCTATACTATTAAAATAACAAAAAGTAGGGCTGGAGATTTAGCTCAGCAGCATAAGTGCCTGCCTGGAAAGCATGATGAGGTCATGAGTTCAATCCCCAGTACCAAAATAAACAAACAAAGAGTAAAAAGGATTTCTGTTATAATATATAAATATATTATATTTATAATCATATATTTATTATAATTTATAACTTATATATTTATTATAATTATATATTTATAAATATAAATTTTTATAAGAGAGAGCACTGAGGTACCCTGAGGAAGAACCCTGACTGTTCTCTTTGTGAGAAAAAGGGTTATTATAATCCAGTTATGTGAATATATCTAAAGTACACCCTGATTTAATGTAATTATCCTATTTGTCTTGTCTGTTTTCTTCTTAATCTCTGTTTATAATAATTATCCTCAGAGGTGGAGGACTGCAAAACAAAGCTTGTGTGGCTGAAAAGTAGCTGCCTAAGCAAATTTGCTTCAGTTTTCTCCATGCTGGGTGGCTTCTGTGGTCCTCACTCCCACCCTGGAGGTCTTCATCCCTCAAGATTAGGGATAATATTATTGTTAGTAAACAATGTGACTTAAAGGAAAAGATCCATGTAAAACTATAGTGGCTATGGCTCCCCTCATGGCAACAACAACAAATACTGAACTCTAAGCTCAAGCCCATGCCAGATGAGTACAGGACAATGAACTGGAATGAAACAAAATGCCAACACTGCGGGGAAAACACTACCAAAAAGTAGACAGTGGAGAAAGGTGCACAGCATCAGACTGAGTTTGAGCTGGAACCCGACCTATGTTAGTGCAGACTGAGCCAGGCTACAGCACCAGATGTTAGGTTGAAAAGTCACTCTTGGGTAACTTGAAGCCTGCACTGCATCCTGGTAGATGGCCTGGCTTAAGACACCAAAGGAGATGGCAAACTTCATGGTGGGTAGTAAGAAGGCAGTGAGGTACAGGAGCAGCCTGCCTCACTGTGAAACTTACTCTGAAGCTCTTCAGTCTCATGTTTATTCCATCAGTGTGCCCAAAACATTTCTCATACACAGCTTTGTGATTATTCTTAAATTACAATTCCAAGGTTAACTTATTCTTTGCTACTTGCTGTTTCCAGTAAGATAATATAATCTTTTGGGGTTTTTGTTACTGGGGATTGAACTCATGACTGCAGGCTTGCAAGGCAGACTCTTATGCTGCTGAGCTTAATCTCCAGCCCTGAGCCATATAATCTTAAAGGTTTGTCAGCCCTAGATAAAAAATAACTCTTTGCTCCTCTCTTTGCTTTGTGTGGAATTAATTTACTGTTCAAGTTTACTCAACAGTCTGTTAATTAGTCAGCTCTTTAAACTGTAACAGCTGTGAGTTAGATCTGTGCTAGTAAATATGCAAAGAACAGTTTTATATTTGAGCAACCTTTGGGGTAGAGAGAGTGATAGAGGAGGGAGGCAGACAGAGACAGAAGCAAAGATACAGACAAACAGAATAAACATAAAAAATAATACAAAAAGATGAGGGATAAAAATATGTGGGCAAGGAATATATATGGTAAAATTTTGTCCTATCAAAATGACTATACAGGGGAAGATGGCAGAGTATTAACCCACAAGAAAATGTCCTATCTAAGAAACACAATCTAGAATTGGGAATATGCCATTGTAAGGAAGACAAGAAGGAAGGAAATGAGTCCCCTGGACCCAAGAAGAGTCTCAAGTCTGAATTGAAGCCTACAGAGAGAGTGAAAAGAAAAACTTTAACAAAGAAGGCAGCTGGAAGCACCTTCAACCAGAGCCAGACTCAAGGCATGAGGGGCCCTACTGGAACCTGTGTGTGTGCTCTTGGTGACCTGGAGGCTGGCGACCCCAGAGGACTCTGCAGAGAGATGCAACAGTGGGGAGGAGCTGTGAACCTGGAGGATTGCACTGGCTGGCAGTGAGTGCAGAGGACTTGGACCTCCCACGGGAGTGCTTAGCCCCAAACCACTTTGGACTTGGGCTGGATAAGCCTGGAACCAGAACTGCTGCTGGCTTCCTCCAGCATCTCCTTGCTGGGAAACTGCTTGGACTGTGGGAGCCCAATGAGTCTGGTCTGGAGTGGGTCTGCTAAGGTCTACTACTCCATCATAAAGCAGCAGTTGACTTGCAGGAATACAGTGGCACAATTCAGGACACTGTCTCTACAGGCTGTCTACTTGTGAATGCAGAGAGAATCCTGGAAATGGACTATTTTTTGTCATTTTGTTTTATTTTTCTTCTTTTCACATTTGTTTGTTTTATTCAGTTTGTTTTTTTATTTCTCTTTCTCTCTTATTGTTTTCTTTTTTATGAATGTGAGTGTGGTTCCTAACCTTGTGGGTGTGGTTTTGTTCTGTTCTTCCTTTTATCTCTCCCAGCTCTCTTTTCCTTCAGTCTTCTGCATCAGTTTCCCCAAGTTGGTGAGATCAATCTTTGTCCTCCAACCTACCAGTAACATCCTTCTTTTTTCCCATTTCTCTGTTTTCTTCTTAGTCCATTTTGAATCTTAAACTTTGAGGGCAGTATTGACATATTAGGGACTTAAATATGGTATATAAGTGTTTTGTATTATGTTATATGGTCACAAATTCAGTTCATACACTTAAAAGTGGTAAATAAGGGGTTGGCTCAGTTTATTGCTTTATAGTCTGTGTTTGATGCCATTGGTACCACTACAGCCAAAGTGGACATAACTGTTCTAAATAGCTGTTAGCCCTGATAATCCATGACTGAGACTGACTAGGCATCACAGAGAATGCTGCGGCATGGTGCCAAAGAAGCAGGGACAGGCCAGGTGAGCAATAGCTTCTCATCTCCAACAACTGAGGAGTAAGATCCTCCAACAGACTCAGAGAAGTTATCATCACCTAGGCATCCTAAATACCACCAATAAAGCAACCAACCATAAGCAACTAGCAAATATCACCCCAGGAATTAAACTAAAAAAGAAAAGAAATGAGAAGATAGTTACACAAGACACAACCTCAGATGCCCAGTTCACCAAAGGCAAACCCAGGGGCAGTGAGGCTGGAAAGCCCAAAATCCCCCACCAGGGCTCTCTGAAGTGGTAACAAAGCAATTGAATGAGGCTCTGGAAAAACAAGACCAGAAATAACCTCTCAACCACACAGATTACCAGAATACACATCATACTTGGTGAAGTTAGAGCAGACACAGACAAAATTATAGATGAGTTTAAGCAAATTATGGAAGCACAGCACAGCACAGGACAGAAAACCAAATCCATAAAGCAGATTCAGGCAGATATCCAGGAGATTAAAAACTCCATTGAAAGTATTAGGAACAGATTAGGCCAATGTGAAGACAGGATCTCAGACATTGAAGACAGGCCTGCAGTTAGTGACCAGGAAAACAAAGATTTCTAAAATTAGTAAGGGAGCATGAGAAATCAATCCAGCAGCTGCTAGATGAGACAAAGAAGAGTAACAAGATTAATTGTAGTCAATGAACAAGCAGGAGATACCACAAATGACATTAAAAATAGGTCTGCAGACTTTGTGACAGAAAACTTTCCTGGTAAAGAAAAAGAATTTGACATACAAATAAGTAAGGTATGTAGAACTCAAATTAGCAATGCTAAAAAAAGTCTACATATGAACGTATCATAGTCAAGTTTCCAGAAAATCAACACAAAAATAAAATCTTAATAGCTGTTAGGGAAAAAAAACACTCAAAAAGGAAAGCCCATAAGAGCTACAGCTGACTTGTCAGAAAAAACTCTCAGGTCAAGGAGAACTTGGAGTGAAGCACTCCAAGTTCTAGAGGAAAACCACTTTCAACAAAGATTAATGTATCCCACAAAACTATCTTTCAAAATTAATAGAGAATTAAGATACTGCCATGACAAAGAACACATGCTCAAATTTATGACCACCACGCCAGCACTCCAAAGTGTTCTGAAGGATATTCTAGAAAGTGATAATAAGGACTACAACTTCATGAACCCCAAAAGAAGAAATCCACCAGGAAAGGCATACAATTAGAGAGAAGGGGGAAAAACAAGATGGTGGAGCCAATAATAGGAAAATAACATGACAAGGATAAGTCAATACACATCATTTTTAGCCATTAAAGATAATGGTCTCAATTCACCAGTCAAAAGACACAGATTGGCAGAATGGATCAAGAAGCAAGATCCAACAATATGCTGTATACAAGAAACACATTTAACTCAAAAAGAAATTCATAGACTGAAAGTCAAAGGATGGAAAACAATATTTCATACAACAGGAATTCAGAAAAAATCAGGGATTGCTATTCTATTTGCAGATAAAGTGAATTTCAAGCCAAGACTGATTAAGAGAAATATTGAAGGTTACTCTATCTTTGTACAGGGAACAATTCAAAAGGAAAATCCAACAATCACAAATATGTATGAAGCAAATATCAGTGTGACAAGTTATAAAAAATAATTATTAATGGACAT
>PVLA01015066.1:0-27159 GCA_004027455.1 Hydrochoerus hydrochaeris | reverse complement strand
TTCTGAGAATTCTCCATATGGATTTCCATAATGGTTGCACCAGTCTACATTCCCACCAACAGTGGAGCAGTGTTCCTTTTTCCCTGCAGCCTCGCCAACATTTGTTATCAGTTGATTTCTTGATGGCAGCTATTCTTTCTGGAGTAAGGTGGAATCTCAATGCTGTTTTAATTTGCATTTCTCGAATGACCAGTGATGGCAAACATTTCCTCATGTATTTATTTGCCATTTGTATATCTTTCTCTGAGAACTGTGTGTTCATCTCAGATGCCCATTTTTGGAGAGGGTCTTTGAATTTGGGGGATTGATGTTTTTCAATTCTTTATATATTCTGGACACAATTGTCTGAGGGGTTGCTGGTTAAAATTTTTTCTCACTCTGTTGGTTTTCTTTTCACTCTGTTGGTGATTTCCTTTGAAGTGCAGAAACTTTTCAATAATGTGAGATCCCATTTGTTGATTCTTTGAAGTGTTTCCCATGCAGTTTGCATTTGGTTCATGAATTCTCTGCCTACCCCTATGTCTCCAAGACTTCTACCTACCTTGTCTTCCAGTAGATTTAATGTTTCTGTTTTAATATTGAAGTCTTTGATCCATTTAGACTTTAGTTTTGTGCATGTGTATTGTAATTTTGAAGATGCACGATTGAGCTCAGAATTTTCAATTTTAGTAAATGCTCTATGTAGTTCTGAAAAAAAGATAACCTTATACCTGCTATATCATCTAAACACTCTAACTTTTTCTAAATTTAATTATTTTTAGCTTACCTGATAGCTGAAGTAGAACTTGAGATAAATCTGTTACAGAAAACAAGTAATAAATTATTATCGCATTATTACTTGTTATTATTTTTACAGCTTTAATCAATTTAAAATAATGAAGTTATGGAACTTGTTAGGTGAATGGTAGGATATTCTAAGACATTAGAAGTGCTCTTGCATGATGTTTAGAATATACCAATTACAGGGGAAGCCGGAGTTGTGTCTTGCTGGGAGATGAATAGGAATATGCAGATGTTGGTAGTGAAGGTGGGATCTGAGGCAGTGTGGCAGTATGTTTTCTGCAGTCAGACAGTATTAGTATTACTCAGGAGGCTGTTAGAAAAGCAAATTCTCAGCCCCATCCTGGCCTATGGAATTAGATCATTGCAGGTGGGATCCAACAATCCATGTTTTAACAAGCCCTCCAGGGGATTTTGACAAACATGAAAGTTTGAGAATGTTAAGCCTAGTGTACTTAGGTCTCTACGTGAAGAATGTAAGTTTGGGCTTTTAAAGTCTGGAGCTGTATTTTAAACTGTGGAGCTGCCTGTGGGCTGACTTAATTTTTCTACAGTAAATTCATGTTTTTGAACATGTATAAATTAGGATTTGGTTCAGTCAACAGTGAAAACAAAACAAAATTGGCATTAAGAGTAGAATTGCTCTGTAAGGTACAAGTCTAGGTAAGGAAATCCAGCACCCCCTTTGGCTTTTAGTGGTGTCAGAGACACAGGTTTCTTGCATGTTATTGCTCAGTTTTGAAAGCGCTGAATTTTCAAATTCAGTGATTATCTCAAGAAGGCTGCTCTGGCTGGAGCTCAGACATCTGCACTCCATTTTCACTCTTTTGGCCCAAACCAAGCCACTTTCATTTTTATCTTTGCAGAAGATGGGAGGGAAATGTAGTCTTGATTTTGTGATGTTTTATTATTGTGAAATAAGATGGAAGGAAAAATTGGAAGATGAGTATAGCATGGTTTTTCTGTTGATGTGGGAGTATATACTTATCTTGGAAGTGGATATTTCTGGCATGTTCTTTTTCTGTCCTCTTCCTTCTCCTTCTGTGCCTTCTCCTCCTCTTTCTCTTTCTCCTACTTTAACCTTTTACTTATCTAATAGATAGCTATTTATCATTCTTTTTTTTCCATTTCATATTTTAATCTAGTTCTGTCTTCTCAGTGATTTGGGGGAAAAGAGATCATAAGCATACAGAAATTATAATGACAAAATGATTTTTATTATATATTTACATAGTCTGAAGATGGACTGATATTTTTATGGCAAGCTTGTGCTTTTTAAACATGTTTTTATTTGCCTATATATATTAGGTTTGTGAATGCATAAGAAAATTCCTAATTTCTTATAATGCTTTTTATGGTCCATTTTCTGATAGTTTATGGGTTAAGCCTTGTCAGAGAATGATTCTAGAAACTTTAGGTAAAATATCAAATTTACATGATAACATCAATGACTTATTTTAGACAGCATTAAGTAATTTGGTCTTCATTTTTTCATACTTAATATTTCCTGACATTCAAACTAGACAATGGCTGAATACAAATGTTCTATGTGCTCTTTAATGGAGACACCTACTGCAAAATGATTATTAAAAAGGCTATGAATCATCCTTTTCTCTAAAATATTCAGTTCTTTAAGCTGATTGCTATTAGCTGTTCATATTATTTTAATTAGAGGAAAACATGACTGCTGAAAATCAGCCGAAGGTTCTATAAATAAAAGTATCCATCTTGCAGAGTCAAATTTTAATTAACCTTTTAGCATGCCAGCCTTTCCACCAGAATTTTTCAGGGCTTGCAGCTATTCATTTTGTTCAAAAGCCATGTGGGCTGTTTTTCATCTGTATGTGATCCAGTTCAGAGAGAGAGAGGGAAGGAAGGGAAGGAAAGGGAAGGGAAGGGAAGGGAGAGGGAGACAGAGAGAGAGAGAGAGAGAGAGAGAGAGATCTTAGAATATGAACACAGTGTTCATCACCTGCCACTTGAATAACTTTATCAAAATGAAAAGACACTCAAGTACAAGACAGAGTGGTGTGCTTGTGGTACAAAGTACAGATACAGAATAAAATTTGTGCTTTCTTTTTGTCTTATTTCTTTTTTCATTTGAGCTATTATTTGTATCCTACCCTGCTTCTAGCCTGTTAGTTTTCTTAGAAATAGAATATTGGTGATTAAAGCAATACTAGGATGTAATTACAAGGAATCAGGCAGTCTACTTTTTTACCTCTAGTCATTATGCACATGAAAGGTGTTTTCACAAGATATTTGTTGGAAAATCCATAATTGACATAAATAAGCATTTTCTGTTGACTGATTTTGTAGGCCACTATGACTGTGTCAGTGGAACAAATGCCAGATCAAAGCACAGAGCGTGGCTGGACTGTCTGAATTCACATCATCCCTGGGTTCCAGAAAAATCAGTTTTGAGGAAGCTGTTTCTAATTTTTATGCAACCATCACACACAGCCATAGCAACCACTGTCAGAACCTGACCTTAATAAGCAAAAGACCTGATATTAACTCAGTTTCTATGGTTATATTAAAAATAAATATGACATCTCTTTAAGATTTACAACTCTCACACCTCTTCATGACTGTAACAAAAATCAAGCATCAACTACTTTGAATTTACTGGATTTTCTTAAAAACCAAGTTGTAAAGCTCTGCACTTTGCAAATAATGCCCTATGTCTACAGTGACTGCTTTATTGTGTTTAGTTTTAGTTGAAAAAATAAGTCTTTTAAAGAGTTAGCCACTGAATACATGAAACTGTATATTGCTACAATCTTATACTATTTTAACCACTGTGTTCCTGCCTTTTGGTAATATCCCTTCCTGCAACTCAGTTCCTTATAGGAAAATGGTTAAAACCCAGGGTTCAGTGAGAGTTTGGGATTCTGGGAAGGGAAACCAGACACACATGTGAAGTGGATAATCTATAGATGCAGAGCATGGGTAGCTTCTGACATAGCTTCAATCTTTGTGCTCCTCCAATCTCCACAAACACTTCTCCTCCCACTCAGGATAAGGCTACTTGATAAACAGTTTCTAAAGTGGTTCCAAATAATCCTCATCTCTGGTATTTACACTCTGATTAATTCTTCATGAGAGTAGACTGTTTCTAGTGATTTGTGTCAGATAAATAGAATACACCACAATTGACTGTCACTCCCACGATTTGATTGATGCCATTCTCTCATTCATCTGCATACTCTCTTTCCTGTAGTTTGGCTGCTCTCATGAAACAAGCTGCCATGTTGTATTGTAAAATGCTTGATGGAGAGGTCCACGAAATAAAAACCAAGGGAGGGTTCTGACCAACAGCTCAAGAGGAACTGAGGCCCCAGTCCAGCAGCTTTAGCCAATCCATCACAAAAATGTGCATTATAAAGGATCTTTCCCCGTTGAGCCTGGGAGCTAAGAAATGCCTAAATTTCTGACAAACAGAACATATGAAGTAATTTCTATTTTTTTCAAGATACCAAGTTTTACACAGCACTGGATAAGTAATACAGCTAGATTCTGAAACTGCCGAGGGTCAGAGAGGAATAGAGTGGAGGAAGAAAGGGAAGGGTCATTTCAGATTATAGGTAGGGAATAGTATCTAGACATATAGATCAGAGAACAAAGAAAGAAAGAGAAAAAGAAATAGAAGTAATAACAATCATTTTATGGTAATAATAATCCTGATATGGTTTGTGTATAGATGTTTCCCCAAATCCTCATGCGGCCATGGGGGCAGGCTTCTAGAGTTTGTGACTGATTCAGGGTGCAATGCTGGGGGTTATGGGTGTGAGTGCTACACCCACTCTAGGATGGGTACCCTACATACAATATAAGGAAAGGAAGGAGTCATCTCTCATACTCCTCCCTTTTTGCTCTTGTTGCTTTTGTTGGTACCGGCCACTATGAACTGTTGCCCTCTGCCATGTGCCATCCTGACTTGGAGCCAGTTGAGTATGGACTGAAACCTCCACAAATTGTGAGCTGAATAAACCTTTCCTTCTCTAATTTTCAGGTATTTTTTCTCAGAAATAAGGGAAAAGTAACCAACACAAACACTAAACAGGAATAGGACAAAAAATATTATGAAGATAGGACAATGACAACATGGACATTATCTAAAAATGGAAATACATGCTGTACTATAGCCCAAAGAAAATCTGGTTCTTAAGGTGGAACATACTGCCAAATCTTCTTTTCACAGGTTATTACAGACCAGAGGAATTACAATGGAATGTATCCTTTGTAGATATATTCCATTGTAGATCATGGATATATTCCATTGTAGATCTCCCAATGTGGTCCTTTGTTTAGAAAAAAAAAACTTGCAATATTTATACAATAGCAGGACAAGTAGAATTCAGACCTGTGAATAAAAAATTTTGTATTCCATATTTCATGTCCCATTGTATTTTATATTTCATACTTGATTTCAGAGTTGTCTTTTTCCTGTTATTTATGTAGATGTTACAGGAAATGTGAAGGGTGTGCGTGTGTGTAATATAATCTGAGCAAAGTATTCTGCACGATACTATTGAAGTTACTGCAGCTGTTCCCACTGGGATGTCTCTCGCTCACCAAGTTTGATATATGCAGTGGTATCTGCCATACAGAAAAAGCATGTTTCTGCAGACATCTGTGCCTCAGCTGATAATAGCAAAGAGGTTTCTGCAATTGTCATTTAGATTGCATTCTCAGAATTCCATCAGAGGCAGTTGAGAGAACTGTTTCAGGAATACAGTGAGTAATAATATGAGATCTAAGATATAGTATATTCTCTTAGGACTGCTGAATTTGACTTTTTCCCCCCTAGGAAGACTTGCTGTAGCAGTTTGTTCCTGAATCCACTAAACGAATAGCTTTATCTAACTGGGATACTCTCAGCACACCCTACTTCATTCATGTGCTTCTCAAATACCCCAAAACAACTCTAATCAGGGTCAGAACTCCTGCTGTCCTTTGTCCAGCTACTGATCCGGCCATTACATCCCTGCTGCTGATGCGCGGGCCTATCCATGAGGCAGAGCTGATCCCTACTTACTGTCACGTGACCTAAGTCTTGGGGTGTTCTCAATATTTTCTCAACTTCTTTCTTTTTGTTCATGTACTTCTACAGCCAATAGACCATTTGTACCCTGCTCTTTCAAAGCTAGGGTTTACTAGAGTTGGCTCCAGGCCACCCACTTTGGGGTGTAGCTGCTACTCCTGGAACCATAGCTTCCACCAGGAATCATGTTGCTGAAAAATTCACAATCTGAAATACATTGTGATTTAAGTAAAAAAACTTTCTCACTATCTTCATCTGTCTTACAACTTTATTTCTAGAGAAAAGTGGGGCATGGTAAAGGGCAATTTCTTTAGGAATGTCATTATAGACTCACTTATGCATATGTAAATATGGTTATTACAAATATATATGGACATGTTTATTATAAGCATATGACTAAAAGTTATAAAATTATATTTGAGTAAAGTTTCAAATATTAATTTCATTTTAATAGTTGAAAATTTATCTCATACCATCTTCTTTTCTATTTCTTTTCATATAATTGTATCATTTTAAAATTTTCTATATTGGATACTTTGTGATTTTAAATAACACACTTGAAACTTTGTCTTGGTCTATCACTTTTAAATGGCCTTTTTCTCCCCTTTTCTAGATAAACTGCTACCCAAGTTAGAAGCAAATAACTAGTTTTACAAACACTGGCACTAATACTTGTGTAATTCCCTCTTCCCCACACTCTCTATACTTTTCCAGCAGTTAAATGAAAAGGAAGGGCAGCTTTACGAACCTTTGCAGATCTGAAAATATATTTATTCTATGTGTATCTTTGAATGAAAAAAAGTTCAACATTGCAAATCATTTTTGTTCTGAATTAGTAGGAGCTGTCAATTATAAATCTGATATTTTAATGACTCACTTTGTGAATGACTCATCTTTTAAAATAAGAATTGTTTAGGTTTATCTTTTATTATGATATTCTGAGATGTTAAGAGCAGATGCTTTCTTTTAGATATTTTTATAAAATGAATTATATTTGTATTTTTCAGGGTTTTTCTAGAAATGTACACTTTCATTCTGAAAAAATTCTCTTTATAAAAATATTTTTATCCCCATATATTTTTTCTGTTCTCTTCATAAAACCCACATTAATTGGAAATTGCAATTCTTGGTTTGGTTCTCACTTGTCTTAGTTTTTGACTACATTTTCTATTTTCTTGATGTGTTGTTTATTTCTAAGCTCCTGTAGAGTTTTTCATCTCAACGTGTGTTTTTTTTGTTTGTTTGTTTGTTTTACTACAAAACAACTCTTAAAATGCCATCTATTTTTATTGACACAAAAATGTATATTTACCTGATGCATTACTTTGATTTGGTTTTATTTTGGAAACTACTTTGGACTTTCTTTTAAATTTCTTTGCAGATTTTCCTTACTGACTTCATTTTTATGTTCCGAAGGTTTCTGCAGATGTTCATAACCTTTGTTGACTTTTTAAAATTCAAAACAAGGCCCTCAGATTTTGACTGGAAGCTTTGTGATTGCTGGTATTTTCAAAGAGCATTTTTTGTTTTTGTGAAATTAATTCCAATTGTGGAGATCATGTAAGACCTAAAATATCAGTGTAGAGAGGTTACTCTCCGGTTTCTTTGAATTTATTAAGAAAAAAATTTTCCCGTCTTTTTCTGGAATCCAGTAATTTGCATGGTTTGGGCTACACATCGTGGGATCAGTCTGTTGTGCACACAGTAGCTCCATAAATATCCTAATTTTTATACAAGGGTGATCCAAATGTAGGGTAATTTAAAATAGT
Source organism: Hydrochoerus hydrochaeris (assembly GCA_004027455.1). NCBI lineage: Eukaryota > Metazoa > Chordata > Mammalia > Rodentia > Hydrochaeridae > Hydrochoerus > Hydrochoerus hydrochaeris. The sequence goes on along the minus strand of PVLA01015066.1, from coordinate 19,563 downwards.
ACAACAGTTCTGGCTTCCTCCTTTGTGAATGTCTTTACCAGGTATGATAAAAACTATGATGAATGCAGCTCTCAAGTGCCATCTTAAGTAAGGTAATTTTGTTAAAATATTATGGTGAGTCCTCATCCACCTTATTTACTGAGATTTCTCACTTTTCTTCAAAGTCAAATGACTATGAGAGATGCATGTTTTGAATCAATTCAGGACATTATGGCAGCCATGGTAATAAAACAAAACCACAAAAAACTTCCCGAACTGTTTCACATGGTGTCGAGAATGATGGGATGTATTCAAAGTGAGGAGGAGTATTTTGAGCGGAATTCATGTAAAGTATCTTTTGTTGTAATAACTATCTTTTCAATTTAAAAAACTATTTTACTTTTGTCACATCTCATACGTGCCTCATTCTTACTGTAGTAGGTATCAAATATCCCAGTGTCCTTAGTGTTATTCAATTTTGCTAGGTGGTTAAATTTCAAATTTCTTGATTTCTAGGATTATAATACCTGGCTACATGTATTCAGTGGTATGTGGAGGAAGAAAACGGAGAAAGGCAGACATATCCTCAACCTACCATTCATCTCCCTCCTCTCCCTACACCATCCAATGCACAGCCAATCGTGTTTCTTTTCTGTAACTTTCTGGCCTTCTGTGACTCTAATACTGATAATGCCTATGACTTGTTACAGGTATTGTTACAGAATCTTAGGGGTTCTGGTGGAAACTAGCTGATATTTCATCAGCATTCCCTTCTGCATGTCACTTAGGATTCTGTTTACCAATATATTTTCCCTGCTCTGTCAGCTCAAAGAGTTTTGAAATCTCTTATTTCTTGATCTCGGAATAGATAAATACAGTATGTGTTCATTATGATATTTTAAACTTAAAGCTATGTAAAAGCTTAAAATCCATATATGGATAACATTTACTAAGCAGATATTTTGGGTCAGAAACTTTGTGTATGGTATTTTATTTAAATTCATAATTTATACTTTACATTTGAATAAATTTGAAGTGCTGCATGAAGACTTTCAGTTTCTAACCTATAGTGGTTCCAGAATGGTAGATTGAATGTTTAGAGATATAAATGATGAGATTGATAGAAAATGCTCACTGTGCTATGCTATGAACAGCCTATGCTAACAGTGTTGATAACCTAGAAGAAATGAACAAATTGGAGAAGTCAAGATGGCTGATCAGTGAGCAAAAAAATACAAAGCCTCCTGGTAGAAACAACTCATTTGCCAGAATAAAACATCCTGGAGAGACCCAGACAGAGGGAGATGGATCCTCTTGACGCAGGAAGAAATTAAAATGTAAAAAAGCTAGTCAAAGATGCAGTCTTGGGGCTACAATTGGAACAGCTAAAATTACTGGACAAAGCATTTTCACTGCCACCTGCCAAGTTTGCACTGGCCTGAATTTGTGCCAGCTTGAATCTACACCAGCTGGCAAAGCTGCCCAAAGTTGTTCCCGCCGCCACTCACAGGAACCACAGCAGTGCTGAAATCGGAGGTTGGTGAGCCCAGCGGAGAACGGAGCCCATGAAGGGAACTTCATTAATCCACAGTCAGTGCTGGGAATGAGACCCCCCCCCCATGGGAGGGTGCGACCAAATGGGCGACATGTTGGAATTGGGCAGGAAGAGCCTGAACTGGGAGTGACAGTGACTTCAGTTGGTTGCTCCCTTCCCAGAGCAGATTCATGGGATTTGCTTGGACTGGGCTGCATCCCTGGCTGGGACCCAGTAAGCCATCCCAAATCAATTCCCTACACCTAGCATGCACTAACCGGGTGAAGGCCCCAAAAGTTTGGCTGACCGGTGGGGAGGGGTGGGCAGGAGAGGGTGGAGGTCCCTTGCCAGTGTGCTTTGGAGGAACCATGGCCAACAGGGAAGGGGGCTGGGGCCTGCACTGTACACCTGTGTGGAGGAAGCTGGGACCATGACAGGAGAGAGAGGCAAGAGAAGGCCCTCAGCCCAGAACTGTGAGAACATTGATCCAGGAGAGGGAAAAACAAGAGAGACTGAGAGAGGCAAACACGCAACATCAGACATGGTTTCAATGGACATAAAGAGATATCTTTGGAACCTTGTAGATGAGCTCAAAACTGAAATATTAAATCAGGTAAAGCAAGATATGAGTAGAGTAATAAAAAAAATGCTCTCAGGAAGCATCTCTCAGGAAGATACAGACAGAAGAAGGGAGGAACACAAAAAAAGGAAACATTCGATAAAGAATATAAAGAAAATATAGAATACATGAAGCAGATTCAAAGAGACTACTAGAAAGTTAAAAACTCCATTGAAAGCTGGCAAAACACCTTAAAAGAAACTAAGGATAGACTAACAAAACTTGAAGACAAGTTTGCAATGTGTGATCATGAAAGGAAAGATCTCTTAAAAATAACAAGGAAACAGGCAGTAACAATACAAAGGCTAGAGGATGACAAGAGAATCTATAATTTAAGAATAAGAAATGTGAACAAAGAAGCAGGAATACAAACAGGTGAATTACAAAGGCTATTCATGGAAATAATTAAGGAAAACTTCCCAAGCATGGGAAAAGAAAATGACATTCAGTTATGTGAGGCATACAGAACTACAGCCACCTACAACCAAAACAGATCTATACCCATACATATAATAATCAAGATACCAGAAATTCAATATAGAAACAGAATATTAAAAGCTGTCAGAGAAAAGAAACAGATTACCTATCAAGGTAAGCCCATCAGGATCATGGCTGACTTCTCAACACAGACCATCAGATCAAGAAGAGCTTGGAGCAAAGTATTCCAAGCCCCAAAAGAAAATAACCTCCAGTCCAGATTGATGTATCCTGCAAAACTGTCACTAGAAATTAATGGAGAAACAAGATGCTTCCATGACAAGGAACTGGGGGAGTTTGTGACCACCAATCCAACCCTACAGACGATACTGAAGGACATTCTAAAGAGAGAAAAAAAATACCAGGATTTTAGGAACAGTGGCAGAAAGGCCTCAATGAGAAGGGCAGGCAGTAGAATGAAGGAGAAAAGTAAACAAACAAAGGCAGAAAAATAGCATAGCAAAAATGAGGCAGAGAAGTTTGGCTAGAATCTCTAACATAGATGGCCTTGATACACTATATTGTTAATAGTGCACCAGGATTTAAAACCCACATTACTCACACCACTCTCTTAGATGTATTATATTCTGTTTCAGTCATTCTATCTGTAGTAGATTTGAGGGCACACACAGTTATCCCAAAAATAACAGGACATAATATGGTAATCATCCTTAATTTCCTATTAACTTAATCTAAAGCTCTGTAAAACCTACACTGTTTTACCATGACTGATCAATTGACTGATCGTAATTGAATCTGGTTTGTTAGATTGCCGCTTTGTATTGATAGATTTTATTCAAACCTGTTACGATTGATAGTATCAAGTCTGAGCATACAGGCAACTGCACTGAAGATGACAAGATTCACTAGAATGTGCACTCTAGTTTGATTATTACATGCCTTTGAAGTTTTATACTGTCTACAATGTTTTATTTTTACTAATATTGTATGTACTGCTGTATTCAATTTTACTGCTATATTCAATTATGCCTGATGATATAGACAAGTCTATTGAAGATAATAAGAAACAACACAATAATCATTGTAGATCACCTTATACTGTGGTTTTATATGACTTTTTGGTTTCATGTTTTTATAGGAATTTGTTTTGTTTTTTCTTGCTAAGTTTTGTTTTTCCCTCTAATACAGAAAGGATAGAAATACATGTAGAGACTCATGCATGCATAGCTGTTTACTGTCTCATTGTTTGAATACCTACTATGTATGCTTTAATTTTGTAACTTGAACAACTATTTCTAAGAGGACAATATGTAATTTATCAACTAGTGATTTCTTACTGTTTATCTTCTTTAAAATTCTGTATTATCTCTACCCTTTACATTTTTTTTCTTTTTAAATAAAAAAAAAGAAGTGGTCACCTGGGGAGCAGACAATTACTGACTCACCATTGCTGCCTGGAACCTTGACCCTACTCAAAACCTATCTACCACAATGCTGTCAGAGACTACAGCACAAGAACAATGTGATGCATCCCAACAAAGACTGGAAGTCCTATCCTGATGAGACAGTTCTCCTAAAGACCACACTGAGGAGACAACATACTCAAAGCCCTACCTTCATCACCCTGGAAACTGATGAGTCAATGGACAACTGAAGATTGAGCAGACATGTACACTAGACTATCAGCAGCTTTGATGTTGAATTCTTGCTCCTTTTCTTCCCAGTGGCCCTGATATTTGCTGTTGTGCTCTAAACTGCATCCCCAGAGGAGTGGGGAATTCCAGAGAAGGTCTCTTTTGTTCTTCTCTACCTAGTTGTAGTTATTGGACTAAGCATTCTTAACAGTGTAAAATGATTTTCCTACAGCTAACCTGTTTAAACCTCCTGGGACCATGCCTAAGAATGATGACCCAGGCTTCACCTTTCCTCAACCTTGTCTTGCTGATGAAGTTTGATGGCATCAGTTCACAGATGAGAACAGTCTCCCCTAATGAACCTGGGGAGAATCTCTGTAATTACACTATTGTGCACCCACAAGTGAACTGAATTGGACTTAAACAGGCTACAATAGCAGAACAACATCTCACTTGTGACCAACAATCTGTTGTATTGTTATTCCCATATGCTACTTTTGGAACCCCCACTGGTGGCAGGACAGAGGGTCTGTGGATGGCATTCCTACATGTAAGGTACAAGAAAAAGCTCTCATTGGGGATAACCAAATGCTGACATGGACCTGATGGCCCATGGATTATATGTGTGTACAAGGCTTAAAATTTTTTTTAAATGATAAAAGTAAATCATACTGTTCACATTGGGGTTGTGAGACCATAAGATTCTGGGGCGGATCATATGATGGGTCAGACCCAGCAATTAGAACAAAAGACCCAAATCCTTTGACCCACTAGTGGGCCCAGAATGACAGCTTCATCCAGGTATATAGAGAAAAGTGAGAAGGTTGTGGAACTGGGTACTTGGACAAGTTCTGTTTGCAGGTTAGAATCATCCTCAAGGATATTAACAATCTAATTTGGGCAACAGGGCTCATTTGGGGCATTCATATGCACATACAAAAAATAGGGGGATGGGCAGATCCAGGGATCTTTATCCACATATCAAGGATAGAAGTAATACCCCAAAAGCCTGCTGCCCTTTGCCCTTCACTCTCCCACAAGTTGCATGGTCCTGAAGGCCCGAGACCAAAGGTTTTGCCTAAGGCCTCCCCAAAAGGTAATGTTTCCATCCCTAGTAGATATTCAGGTTGGTCTAAACAAGACAAGTGCAAAGTCCAGGATTTACCAGATGCTTAATGAGACTCACCAACTTCTAAATATGTCTGACCTCACTATAGCAAAGAGCTGTTGGATGTATATAAGACCAGATCCACCCTTTTATGAAGCTAGAGCTTCCTCAGCCATAGTTATAACCAGTCATACACTGCTCCCAAGGAGAGAAAGAACCTCTACCTTTCATAGAGACTGTTTATGGACAGGGATTTTGTGTGGAACAGGGTAACAACCAGGTTGCATGGAACCAGACCAGGTCGCAAGATTCCGCCTACTGGATGCCTAAAAGTTCTGTATTTTCTATATTGATGGATTGTTCAAATGCTTAGAACTTAGACAAAAATTTACTCCAGTGGTTCCTTGCCACCTAATGATGCTCATCCCAAGAGTGACACCTATCCAAGGAGGACCCAAGGACTGATGCCTATTGGTCAACCACCAGACATGACACAGGCAAGCTGCTGTCTTGCCAATACTGGCCAAGGTAAGCATAGCTTGGGCACTCAAAATGAATACAGGAGCAATAGCCCATTCCAAAACAGGTCTCCAGCCATTCCTGAGCTGTGGAGGGAGAGAACCAGGCCTCACAATGAGGTGATCCCTGCCTGGAAACCAGTGCCATGTGTGGGCTGCTGCCAGAGTGGGGACAGCCACAATCCAAGCCTCTCTCTATGAGTCAGCACCATTCATGGGCTATGGATGGAGAGAACCACACCTCACAAAGTGATCCCCACCTAGAAACCAGCGCTATGCATAGGCTGCTACTGGAGTTAGGACAGCCACAGCCAAGACTTTTCTCAAGAGTCAGCACCATTTGTGGACTGTGGGGTGGGAAAACCGGGCTTCACCAGGAGGTGATCCCACCTTGGAAACCATAGCATTTTCATTGTTTTCTTGGGTTGGGTTTTATTCTCTTTTGTTTTGTTTGATTATGTTAAATCTGATGACATGAGCAGTTACTTGAAAGGTAGATATATTATGGTAGCCACTTTGGATTTACTATTAGATTATTTTGAAGTCCTTTATAGTATTCATTGTTTTGTTTTTATTATTTCTATCCCATTCTGTTCTGTTTGATTTTTACTATGTCTGAGGGTATTTGAGCTATTTTGAAGACAACAAAAGGCATTATGGTAATTATTGCTGATTTTGTAAGATTTTGAAGTCCTGTATAACTTACACTGTTTTTTTAAATTGGTTTTATTCTGCTTTACTTTCCTTGATTTTATCCTCTTAAAAAAAAAAAAGGTCTCCAGAGGTTTCACCAAATAACCCACAAGATAAAACAGACTGTGACAGGGGTGCAGCAAGTAGTTAAACAACTTTATAACCAGGTGAACTCCCTGGCAGAAGTATTTTTACAGAACAGAAGAGGACTTAACCTACTTTTCATGGAACAGGGAAGACCTTGTGCTGCACCAGGAAAAGAGTGTTGTTTCTATGGAAACAACTTAGGGGTGATCATAGAAACTCCAGACAAATTTGAACAAGAAATCAAAGAAACAGGAAAAATTATATTATGACACTCAGGGATGGTATGATAAATTGTTCATACCATGGAACCCAGGACTAGCCTCCATCCTTGTAGGAATCACAGGCCCAATAATCATCATAGTATTGGTCCTGAGTTTTGGGCTGTGCCTAATTAACTGGGTAAGAGGATTCAAAGTAGTGCAAATCAGGTACACATGATGGTACTGGCCAATGTTGTTACCAGTCAGTCCAACTATGAGCCACTGCCTTATGAAGGAATATATATATATATTGAAAGGAAAATATGTCCTCAAGGGAGGAATGTGAAGGTGTTCATAACCCCCACTATTTCCTTTCTTTTCTCTGCCTTTTTTTCCTTTTGAAACCCCCTAAACCCTGGTCTTGAAAACTTTACTTATTTTATGGCCTACAGATTATACTTTAGACACCTAGATGACAGACCTCAAACAGTGAGTGAACCTTGGCCCAAACCCCCAAAAGCCTCTTCTTCTTGCTTAATTGGCCATAAAAACTACAGAAATGGAAGCAAATGGATTTATCTAAAGATACCAAACTGCCTGATGCCCACATTCTGTGTGTCAATTAACCAGATGTGTAAGAAGGTCTTGTATCATTCCAAAGCAATGATAGTGCTGCAAAAAGATGGTATCCATGGAAACTCCCTGCCCTCATGAACTTATATAGGGGTATATAACAGAAGGGAACAAAGGCATTGGTGCCAGCCAGCCAGTAGCCAGGAGTTTCAATGGCAAAAACTGACTGACCACTGCAGCTTGGAATAAATCTCACTTGTTTCTGAGATCTTAGTGTCCAAGGGCAAATTTCTTGAGTATGCCATTATAAAAGGGATGTTAAACCTTTTCCTGTCTGCTTAGGAAGGGCCTTCGCAGTCCTCCCACAGATGTTTATAGCTGTGAATATGTTCCTACAATGGAAACAGAATGCATTCAAATAGGCAACTTAATGATGCATCTCAAAGTCCCAGAAAACAACAATGATCCAAACAGAAAACTTGCACAAGAAAGGAAATTATAAAAATCAAGCCAGAAATCAATGAACTGGAGACTAAAACAAGCAAACAAACAAACAAACAAACAAAAGAATCGGTGAATCAAAGAACTGGTTTGGCCTGGGATATAGCTCAGAGGCATAAGTGTCTGCCTGGCAAGCGCACTGTCCTGAGTTTGAGTCCCAGTACAAAAAAAAAAAAAAAAAATGGCAGGTTGAAAATAAATAAACAATTAGTCAATCTTACCCCAAAAAAGAAAGGATGCAAATCAGTGAAATAAGAAATGAAAAAGGTAAAATTTGTATTGACACTGCCAAAATTCAGAAAACTATTTGCAACTGTTTATAAACCTATATGCCAAAAAATTGGAGACTCAGAAGAAATGGAGATAATCCTAGATGCATATGAATTACAAAACCTGAACTAAGAAGACTTAAAATTCTTGCACAATCCAGTAGTTGGCAATGAAATTGAAGCAGTAAGGGAAAATCTACCAACTAAGAAAAACTCAAGACCTGATGGATTCACTGCTGAATTCCACAAGAACTTTAGAGAAAATTTAACATCAATAGACCTTAGACTCTTCAGTGAAATCAAGAGGGTAAGCGTACACCCAAAAGTATTCTTGCAAGTTAGCATTACTCTGATCCCAAAAGCAGAAAAGAATCCAACGAGAAAAAGAAAACTGTAGAGGTGCAAAATCTTCTCAACAAGATTCCAGCAAACAGAATGCAACAAATCATCAAAGAGATCATACACCATGACCAAGTAAGCTTCATCCCAGGATGCAAGGAGGGTTCAACATATGCAAATCAGTAAAAACAATTCATCACATAAATAAAAGCAACAACATGATTATCTCAATAGACAGAAAAATCCTTTAGCAAAATCCAACGTCCATTCAAGATTTTAAAAAATGAATAAAATGAACGTAAAAGAACCTTATCTCAATATGATAAAAGCTATTTATGATCATCAACTACCAACATCAGGTTAAATGGGGAAAAGCTAAAAGCTTTCCCTCTAAAACCAGAAACAAGACAAAGATGTCCAGAATCACCATTCCTGTTCAACATAAGGTAGTCTCCAAAACATTAACCAGAGCAATTGAGCAAGAGAAAGTAGTAAAAGAAATATGTACAGGAAAGAGCAAACTCAAAGAATCATTATTTGCAGATGATTCTTTACTTAAAAGACCCAAAAATTCCACCAAATGACTCTTACGATTAGTAATGAAATTCAGAAAAGTGGCAAGATACAAAATAAACACAAAAATTGATAGCATTCTTAAACACCAATAAACTCATTGAGAAAGAAATTAGGAAAACCATGTCATTCACAATAGCATCAAGAAAAATTAAATATTTAGGAATTAACCTAACCAAGGAAGTAAAAGTCATCTACAATGAAAATTACATCACTCTGAAAAAGGAAATCGAGGAGGACATTAAAAAAGAAAGAGTGACCTCCTGTTTCTGGATAGACAACACCAGTATAATCAAAATGTAAAGTGGAAATGCACCGAGCTGGGGCCTTGACAGGAGGCTTAGAGGGTACAGAGTCATGGGTCCAAGGTGCTGCCCAAGAGGTTCCATGCATCACTGAATTGACCACTTAAGCGGAGTGGCTCTGTTACAGAAGAGGACCTTGGAAGAATCAGTATCTGGGGCAATGATGGTGTAGCCTTAGACTCTAGAACCCGAGTCTCCCAGGCTCCAAGGCAGTCATCTTCCAGAGTAGCACAGATGCTCAGCACAAACCCTCCAGTGCTAAGGGACATGTATATGCCCTGCAGAGAAGAGAGTCTACTTGGATCCTAAATCCACCATGTGTTAAGCTGTCACCTGGACTGTTTTCTTGCAGAAGCAAACTTGGTTGTGGAAGAGGTGGAGTCTCATTCTTGCAGTGCAAAGAAGAAACCAAGGGCCAGCAAGGGACTAGGGGAGAAAAGTATGGAAGGAAACTCATCCAGCCTAGGTAAAAAGAAGCAGAGCCCTATAATTGGGGCCCTCTGCGGGCTCCGGAGAGGTGGCCAGTAAGAATATCAATGTCACTTCTCTGAACCAGGGTGTTGTATTTAAATATCTCACAGCCATGGAATAAAATCCTTTTTTCATTTGCTCTATGTGTGACCTGGATGAGCCACATTGCCCCTATGAGTTCCAGTTCTTCCTCCTGAAATAGAGGTGGTGACAGTGGGGAGGACACATGTTCATCCCTGAGGCAGCTCTCCCTGAAGCTGCGGTGGCATCAGCAGGGTGATGCTTCCAGTGGGCGGGTTCAGAGCTGAGAATGGAGGCACCTTGGGTAGGGAAAGGATCTTATCTCCATGGGACAGCAGAACATCCCCAAGGTCTGTGACCTCTCCAGGGAGGGAGAGTCCTCAGGCAGCCTGGAGGTGGGTGCCAGCTACTATACCTGAGGGTGGGAAGAAAAGGGAACCTCTAGACATGAAGACCATGGGTGTCTCAGCACTGTGGAGGACAGAGCCTAGAGTCTGAGACTATAGCCCTTCCTAAGGCGAGCAGAGGCAGACAGGGATGGAGCACAGGCATCTGACCCTGAATCACTCTGGCCTGTGCTCCTGAGTCTTGTTAGAACAGGACAATTCTCCATGAATCTTCAGGGTACTTGGGGAGGAACGGAGGGAAGCACCTGATGGGTTTGTCCCCAGGATGCAACTGTTGAGTTCTCACTACTGCCTGGACAGGGAAACTGCACACTAAATTCCTGGCAGATGATCCTGGGTCCTTTTCACTGGTAGAGACTGGCTATGTGTCCAGGTTCTGGCCCTCTCTGTGTCTCAGTGTCCAATTTGGAGACATTACCAAGGAGGTAGACCTGAATATTCCTACATTTATTGCAACTCAAAGTTCAGTCTCTGCCAACCCGTTTACCAGCCTGACCCCTGCCAACCCACCCCAATAACTGGATAGCAAAGAGCCTCATGCAGGATGCAGAAATGGGATTTTATTATCAGATGAAGAGGGAACAGTGTAGAGACTGATGTTCCATGCAGGAGAAGAGGTGTCTGAGAGGTTCTTCCAGCTGGGCTCAGGCTGTCACTCTGCATGTATGGTGGAGTGCCTTTCCACAAGGAAAAACCAGAGGGTAAGGTGAAACACTGGAAACACATCTAGACTGAAATATCATAGGGAAGACATTCACAGCCATGGCAATATGGGAGCTGCAGGTCACTGGACATGTGATGGGACCCAACTGTCCTGGACATACTGCCCCTGACCTTTCCCTTATCACCCTGCATGGCTTAAGGCCTTAGGAAAGGGAAGTGACTCCTATGGTTTGATGTCTTTTCCTGATCTCTGTCACTGGCCCATCCTCATTCCCTCCCCTTCTTGGGAGCAATGCCAGATGGTAAAAAACTAAACAGAGCCTCAACTGGAGCCAGGGTCAGGGTGAAAAACCTGACTGAGATCCTGGATGAATCTAAGGTCACACTGAGTTTAGTGTCTGACTGCAGTTGGGTCTTAAGCTATAATTGACATTTAATTCAGTCTATAACATGGATCCGGACTCAGTCAAGGGGTAGATTCACAGCACAGTCTGGTTGTGTGATCCAGACTCAGAAATCAGGGAATAAGCAGAATCAGGGCTCAGCCTGGAGTCAGGGCTGTGGCTCAGTCTGCTGCTGGGAAAATAAATGAGGCCCAGCCCCCTCCTCTTCCCTTCAGGTCCCTTGCACTGGCTAAGAGCCTGCCACTCACCACCAGGTGACATCACTGAGGTCTCCCTTATCCATCCTATGCAAGTAAGGGCTGCAGATTAACTGATGATTGAAGTAGAGCTGAAAGAACAGAATCAAGATCAGGCACTAGATTCTACCACTGGAGAACTGAAAAGAAACCAACCCCAAGAACCACCTTCCCATAGCGGGTTAGTCTCGCAGTCAAAGGTCCTCAGACATGTCATGCCACATCTCTGAATCTCAGTTGTTCATCTGTAAAACTGGTACAAGGATAGTACCCACTCCACGGGGCTGCTGGGAGAAAGTATATTCAGAGCACAGAGTGAAGCCCTGGGGTCTGGATTCCTGAGCTTTTCCTCAAAGAAGCACCTGGAGGACCCTATTTCTATTGTCACAGCTACCCAGCAGCCCCAGTCTGGTGACATAAAAGTCATGGAAAATCCCCAGGTATCAGAAAAAAGTCTATAGCCTTTCTCAGCAAGGTGGGTCCTTGTGCTTCCTCAGGCCTCCCAAATACACCAGCTGTTCATGTAACTGTCCATAGAAAATACCCATTTCCCTTGTGACTTACAAGTGACATCTGAAAGAGACTGGACTTCTACGCCATTCAGTAGGAGTCTGAGCAGTGGGCATACCTGAGAGCCAGAGAGAGAGGAGGGAGAAGAGATCAGGACACTAATGGCAGGTGCTTCTCAGATGGGGACACACTGTGTGCCACCCACAGTCAGACTCCCTCCCAGGGTCCTGAGAACCTTTGCTCCTTCAAATTTTAGCTCAATGGAATCCTACTAGTCTGAAATCTGAGATTCTTAGGACCTGACATAAATCTACGAACTCTAGACTCTGCTGTTAGCATCCCTAGGGTCTTGAAAACGAATGTGGGAACGTTGGAGCTTTAAAGTGTCTAGTGTTGCCCTCAACACCAGAAAGCAACTATCTCAGGTCCCAGGTGCACACATTCCCTGCTGGATTCTGGTCATCAGGACTCGGATGGACCTAGGACTCTGCATTTCTACAGAGCACCCAAAGGGCCTGGAAGCTGGCCCAGGGACCACACGGGGAACACAGGGGCTTTCAGTCAGCCAAGAGGATGGTTTGTTTTTATACCCAGGCTCCCCAGACTCTATGCAGATGGACTGAGTCAGAATCTATAGGTCTTTGGTCCCCAGCATCTATACACACAGGCCTCTGGTTTTGGGTGAGGCAGAGAGGGAGAAAAGAAACTCCTTGTTTTATAGTTCTGGCCTTCTCTCTTCTCTTAATTACATGTTAGATTTCCATTTATAATAGTGATATAGTTTTTTATATAAATAAAAGTTACATTTACCTACTTAAATGCTTTTAGGTAAAAACTATATTGATTAAAAAAGAAAACATGAGCTCAAAAGCCATAGTGGCAGCCACATTGGAGGGACCTCATAGTTTCCACTACTGTCAACTCCAACCCTCCAGGCTGAGTAGTGGAGTAAGAGGAGTAGCCCTTTGGCCTCATAAAGGAAACTGAAATCTCAGAAGAAAAGCTGCCCAGAGAATCCAGATAGCCTGGAAATCCCTCCCCAGCTGCCCACCAGGCTGACTCTGGGATCAAGGAGTGGGAGACTCACTTGACTCTGTATCAGTGAGGATGCAACATTATTCAGGGTACTGGACATAACATCTACAATCCTGTTGATAAGGTTGACATTCCTGGAAAATACAAGGAGATCTGATGCAGCAGGCTGCCCAAGGACAACACTGAATGACAGGTGATGCAGAACAGACTGGACTTTCTCACTTCAGAGCCACATCTGGATGGACCATAACTTACAATTCTACATCTGACCAGTGGCTCATCTAGTACCTAGGAGAGTCTCTCCCACTCCTGAGATCTCATCCATTCACTCAGTCATTTAAGCCAAATTCCAGAACACCAGCTGCATGCCAGGTCCCAAGCTGGGCCCTGGGGACAGTGGTCTGAGCAAAGGACAGGCAGCCTCAAAACATTGTCACTCATGATGAGAAAAACTGTGCCAGGGATGCCTCCTTCCACTTCCACTCATGGCATGAGTGTCACTTCCTGGGGAAGAGCCCTGATGGCATCTCTCAGAGAGGATTTGATCATCAGTGTCCTGTTCAGTATCATACACTGCACACAATTCGCCTCTGTCTTAAGAGTCATCAGAGGATAAACTGCTTATTTCTCTGCCTGCCTGTCCCTTGGGAGAAACTCCACAAGGAATGGATCTTGTCTGTCCTCACCAATCATCACTGCAGAGTTTAGAGCAGTGTTTTTCTGGCACAGAGCAGAAGCTCAATACATTTTTTGACTAAAAGAATGAACCAAGTAAATGTACAATTAAACATAAAATGACAATCTCTGACAAGTATTCTGCAGGATAAGAGTGAACTTTGGCATTGTTATTGTCCCCAATTCACAGATGTTAAAAGTGAGGACAGGCGGACTAAGTTGTTTGTAAAATCACAAATTAGTAGTGAAAATGATACATGAACCAAGGCCAGTCTGACTCCAGAGCCTGAACTGTCACACTACACTATCCCAGTTCTTGGGAACTGGAATGGAGCAGAAATTAGGGGTTCTAATGCCTCTGAGACATCAGGTGTCCTGAGATGGATAGATCATACCTGTTTAGCACAGACAGTGAGATTGTTGCTGGGTCAATGGCACAATTATTCACAGCCACAGTATTGGTAGTGGTGTCAAGCCCAAGTCCAGACAGCAGATCCAAGGTCACATTCAGGTTTACCAACTCTCCTACTAAAGGCCTGCAGGAAACAGAGCTCACAGTGACTTAGGGCAAGAGGCTCACCGGGTTCCTTTACCTTTGTGGACATTACCCAGATGTCCATAGCAAGGTCATCATTGCTTGGTGAATGAGAACATAGTCTAGATTTGTTTTGGTACTTACGTGTTTCTATTAGGACTTTTTATCTGGACCACCTGATTTAGCTCATAGGACATGTTTATTCAATGTTACACTGATAATTAAAATAACTATCAACATTTCCAGCTCACAATATTTAGCCTGGTTAGGTCTATTTAGCCATTACTGTAATGCTATGAAGCAAATTATGCTCTTGTTCTGAATGAGGAGATGTGAGAGCAAAGAAGATAAATAACTATTTCAAGATCTCACAGCTCATGTCATTATTTGAGCACTTCATTCAAGAGTAATCTTGCTTACTTTTTTTTTTTTTTTTTTGTATTTTTGTGGTTTTGAAGATGGAACCCAGGTGCTTGGGCATGCTAGGCAAGCACCTACCACTGAACTGCATTCACAGGCTTCAGGATTTTTTTTACACATGTTCTTTCCTGTCACTTTCCTGTCTAAATTTATAAATTTAAAGTACTTCAATGTTATATTTCATGTATGTGCTCTTTATCCTATGATTCACAATGTTATTTGCATTTGTCATTGGCACTGCTAATTAGAAAGAATCTTAAATAACAGAAAAAATGAAAAAGTGTTGCCAAAGAATTATGAATGTCCATGTCACCTCAATTTAGCATATGCAATAATTAGATAAAAGTTACAATTTCAAAAATAAATTGAATGCAGGAATCCTTTAAAAGAAACTAGGTTATGGCCTAAGTTCACTAGAACATTTTAAAGACAGCTACTAGACTTCAAAAAGTTCCCTCATTTACATATTGGATACTGAGGTCCAAGACCACAGAACAATCTCAGAAGATCTGGTTTTAGGGGTTGGGGAAGCACCCTCACCCATGTGCACAGCCTCTCCTGTGTCTGATTTTATAGATACTCACAGGTTCACAGAGATACTGCCAGTGATTGGGACCCTCAGATTGGCGCCAGTGCCATCTTCTTCTGGTTCAAGTTTGACATCCAAAATGGCCGTCTTGCCAATTTTCACTCTGCTCAAAACCAAAAAAAAGCCAGTTATTATTCCCCAAGTAGCCATCAGTTGAAACCTTCTCAGTGCCAGAGTCATGCTGCACTTTGGCCTCCACCAGCCTTGCTCTCCTTGTCTCCTCTAGCCCAGTTTAGAACTGTGATGTTTTGCATTTTAGGGCTTAACAGAGTGGTGATCCAACACATGTGATGGTTCCCAGGGAGTACAGAAAGCACCAGAACCCCAGTTTCCACCCAGATCTCACTCCAAAACTCCATGGGTCAAGCAAATGCCTGGAGCTAAGTGGAGTGGAATTTCCTTTCCTAGATAAGGATTTAACCTGTTATTCCCATTTGGAGAACACAGTTTTAGTCTTTGGAAAGGGGTTTGAGACATGAGCAAAGAGTTACAGGTGAGAATGAACAGAACTTTCACTTTCATCCTAAAATATCAGAATGTTAGACCTCAAATCCACAAGATTGCCAGACTGGTCCTGGAGCCCTGTCAGTAATGTATTCAAGCTATAACAAACCAGACCTCAGATTGCTTCTGCTCTGCAGATAATAACAAGGCTAGTCCATCTCTCTTTGATCTTCATAGTTTTTTGTTTTGTTTTGTTTGTACCAGGGATCAAACTCATGACTTTGTGCTTGCCAGGCAGGTGCTTACGCCACTGAGCTAAATCCCCCCGCCAAATCATTCTCTTTGATCTTCAATGAACCTCCTCTTTCTTTCTAAGCATCCCCTTTTCTTGGAGCAAAGATCACCAATGAAGCACAAACATACCCCAAAACATCAGAAAGTGAAGAAAAGAATTGGCTCAATGAGCTTCCAGCTTCCAGGATCTTCTGTTGGGCCTGTTGAAAAATACTGGAATTCTGAATCGCTCCCAAGTCCAACTTCAGATTCTGAAGGATACCTGTCAAAAACAATCCCATTTACTGTGTGTAGCACTTAGGAGAGAGTTTACACTCCATACACCAGATGAAATGGTTTGTCCAAGTTATTCTGTTCCACCCCTAACAGCTCAGTGAGATAGGTATTGTTTTTAACTTTCATTTACACTGATGAAACAAAGTTTCAAAAACTTAAGGAATGTGTCTAACCAACAAGATAGGGAAAATACCTTCCTTCCATGCTGCCTCTAAACTCATAGAGACTAAACACTTACCAAAGTGATGTCAATTAGTCCAGTTGTCAAGAGCAATTGCATATGCCAGTTTCTAGGAATCCTTAAGGTCTATTACTTGAAAAGAGAATCTCACGTGGGTTTACAGAACTAGGGCAAACAAATTGGGAAAATAAACTTAAAAACTGGAAAATGTAGACTCAAGGAAAAAAATGGCACTAACTTATGAAAATAACAATCAGGAGTCCTGGAATGACAGCCATGCAATGGGCCCAAAGAACAATAATTTATAACATAGCAGGGGATAGTGTCCTAATGGGAGGTCTCTGGAGAACAGGATGAGAGAGAATAAATGATATGGCAAATGTCAGGTGATACACAGGAATCATTAAGGATATGTGGTAAGAAGAAATTCAAGTGAGACAACAAAACAATGACTAACTCAAGGAAAAACAGAAAATGTATAAGAAATGAGATGAAATTTTAGAATGCAACTTGTCTGTGCAATGGATAGTATACACCTAGGTGTAAAGGTGCAGGGAACAACCACTGAAATAGAGTTGATAAAGTAACTGCGTCTGGTCATAGAAATCACTAGCTGGCCTTGTTGCTGACATTTTCTTCTCAAGTTTTCATTTTCCTAGCTGTGAAAGATACTGAGTCCTTTCTGCATCTTTGCAAGCTGCCTAAAACTAGACAAAGTTTAAAAGGTAGCCCTTTGTAGACTGACCTACTATAAAAATGTTTGTTAGTGTGCTGTTAGTGTTTCCAGAAAAAGACAAGAAAGTTAAATTCTTTAAAAAGCCAGCATAAAATCGAAGTATAATTAGGTATATAGACAGGTAAGTTTATAGATACTTAAAGTATGGGTTCCCTTCTTTAATTCTCAATGAAGTAACACAAATCAGGAAAAAAAACCCTAACAACCCAACAGAAAATTCTGCTAAGAATATGAATAAATTACTAAAGTGTATAAATGGATAACAAGTATATTTTTGAATGAGAGAACTTAAAGAGATGTAGAATAAAAGAAGTTTGGTTCATGAGACTGGGAAAGCATTGAAAACTGTCTAGATTTAGTGCAGGTAATGGAGAGAGGAGGGAGCTGCTCCCCTAGACTGTGGGGGAGAGTGCCAATATGGGGGAGCTTGTCAACACCCTTGTAGTATCAGATGTGTACTTCTTGAGCTTTGAAAAGTCGACTCTTAGAAATTGATCCTACACATATATTGACAGAAGTTTATCTAGGTAAGTCAAAGGACGCTTACTGTAGCATTGTTTGTTTCAAGAAAAATAAGAGAAAGAGCCAGGAATTGGAGAGCCCCCTTCCTCATAAACCACTTCCAAAAGACAGCTCCTGGAGGAACCCCTGGGACAGCAGGCACAGGGATGGCGAGGAAACTCCACTACCCCCCACCCACCTGCCATGGACTCACCTTCAACACTCCCAAGATTTGCATTCTGGAGGGTACTGCTAAGGTCAGAAAAAAGATTGCCTGAGGTGCCAGTGAGCAGGCCGCACAGGAAAAGAAGCTTCCAGAGCTGAAACATCTTTTCTCCTGACACCTGGACAGTTGTGGGGAGAAAAGCATGAGGACACCCAGAGGGAAGAGGAGGCTCCCCTTCCCACCTGTCGCTCTCCCTCTCAGTCTTCCCCTAACTGTCCTCTAAGAGCACATAGCCCAGGTGGAGAATGAAACAGCCTCGCCCCGCATCCATGCTCTTCACCTAAGGGTGCTTCACACACACTGCCTGCTCTGATCAGACTTTGTCACCTCAGTCAATGCCTCCTAATTCTGCTTCAACAAGACTTTACCTCCTCTGAGAGGAGGTGCCTTCCTAGAGCCTCCCCTAGCATCTAATTCAGGCACACCACACCTGCTGGGAGCCTTCGTTTTATGATTAGAGTCCTGGGTGGCAATGACTTTTCTGCCTTCCTTTTGGAAATGTGAGCTCCTTCAGTCAAGAACTATGATTTATTTCACTGTTGAAATGGCTGACCCCAATAAAAATCTCCACCTCTCAGTAAAAAGCTGTGATAAAAAGAATGCCGTACAATAAAATAAAGTATGAACAAATCCATACATGCCTACTCTTGACCTGGCTTTGCATATTACTTTGATAGTTCTGATAATCTACGTATTTCTAAATTGGTCATATGTTGCTAACTCAAACAACCTCATCCCTCTGCTCTTGCCCACAGTGCCTTCCAAGGCACCCAGGGGGAAAGCCCACTACTCACAGGTCTGGTGGAAGATCTTCAGGAATGTCTAGTTTCCTGATACAGTCCACTGGGGTTCTGCAGGTAGCAGTGGCCCTTATATACACTGGTGAAGGGAAAGGAGGTAAGCCCTCTTCTGGGGCCATCCAAGGAGACTCCAAAGAAAATAACCCAAGATGAGCTAAAAGACTTCCAACTCAAAGGTCACTCAGGATGCTTGAGTTGCAACAATTTGATATGGCAGGACATTTTGCCAAGGTTGAGACAAGGTACCCATGGAGCAGTCAGGTGAGCTTGAGGAGAAGACTGGGAATGCATGGATCAGACAGTGTTCTGGTGGGTGAACTAAGTGATCATGCAGTCTAACTCTGCCATCATTTGGAATTGAGGCTCAGAAAGGAGAACCACCAGCCTGAGGTTATCTACCAAAACAGGGGTAGAATTGTGGCTTCTGCATCTCAGAAAGAGAGAGAGAGCCAGCCTTGGTGTAAATGTTTACAGCAGTGAAGTGCTCACTGCTCCCCAAGTCTGTTTGTTCCATGTGGCTGGCAGATTAGTTTTCCTGAACATGCATAAATTTTGCTCCCCTGTTCCCCAGGTATGGCCAAGTGAAATTCAGGGAGGTTAAGTGCCTTGCCTGAGAGTACAGGGAAATCACAGGAAATGTGCACAACTGCCTTAGCCAGGCCTCACTCTATCATCAGCACAACCAATGGAGGGGCTCTGAGTACCTGGGTCATCCGCTCACTGCCTCTCCAAACTCCTGTCCCACCTCCCTTGAGCCCTGACCCCCTGT
>PVLA01015065.1:0-26998 GCA_004027455.1 Hydrochoerus hydrochaeris | reverse complement strand
GATTGCTGTGTTGTTTCTTACTATCATCAACAGAATTGTCTATATCATCAGGCATAATTGAATATAGCAGTACATAACATTAGTAAAAATAAATCATTGTAGACAGTATAAAACTTCAAAGGCAGGTAATAATCAAACCAGAGTGGATATTCTAGTGAATATTGTCATCTTCAGTGCAATTGCCTATACTCTCATCCTTCATACTATCAATCATAACAGCTTTGAATAAAATCTATCAATACAAAACAGTGATCTAACAAACTGATAACAATCAGTCATGGTAAAACAGTGTAGGTTATACAGAGCTTTAGATTAAGTTAATAGGAAATTAAGGATGATTAACATACTATATCCTGTTATTTTAGGGATTACTGTCTGTACCCTCAAATCTAGTACAGGTAGAATGACTGGAACAGAATATAATACATCTAAGTATTATAGTGTGAGTAATGTGGGTTTTAAATCCTGGTGCACTATTAACAATATAGTGTATCAAGGCCATCTATGTTAGAGATTCTACTTATCCTTCTTTGCCTCATTTCTGCTGTGCTATTTTTCTTCCTTTGTTTGTCTACTTTTCTCCTTCATTCTACTGCCTGCCCCACTCATTGAGGCCTTTCTGCCACTGTTCCTAAAATCCTAGTATTTTTTCTCTCTCTCTCTCTAGAATGTCCTTCAGTATTCTCTGTAGGGTTGGATTGGTGGTCACAAACTCCCACAGTTCCTCTTTGTCATGGAAGCATCTTGTTTCTCAATTAATTTCTAGTGACAGTTTTGCAGGATACATCAGTCTGGGCTGGACATTATTTTCTTTCAGGGCTTAGAATACTTTGCTCCAAGCTCTTCTTGATCTGATAGTCTGTGTTGAGAAGTCAGCCGTGATCTTGATAGGATTACCTTTATAGGTAATCTGTTTCTTTTCTCTGATGGCTTTTAATATTCTTTTTTTACATTGAATTTCTGGTATCTTGATTATTATATGTCTGGGTGTAGCTCTGTTTTGGTTGTAGGTGCCTGTAGTTCTGTATGCCTCACATAAACAAATGGCATTCTCTTTTCCCTTGCTTGGGAAGTTTCTCTTAATTATTTCTGTGAATAGCCTTTGTAATTCACCTGTATGTATTCCTGCTTCTTTGTTCACATTTCTTATCCTTAAATTGTAGATTCTCTTGTCATCTTCTAGCCTTTGTATTGTTACTGCCTGTTTCCTTGTTATTTTTAAGAGATCTTTCCTTTCATGATCACACATTGCAAACTTGTCTTCAAGTTTTGATAGTCTATCCTTAGTTTCTTTTAAGGAGTTTTACCAGCTTTCAATGCAGTTTTTAATTTCCTGGTAGTCTCTTTGAATCTGCTTCATGTATTCTATATTTTCTTTATATTCTTTATCGAATGTTTCTCTCCTTTTTTTGTGTTCCTCCCTTCTTCCATCTGTATCTTCCTGAGAGATGCTTCCTGAGAGCATTTCTTTTATTACTCTACACATATCTTGCTTTACCTGATTTAATATTTCAGTTTTGAGCTCATCTACAAGGTCCCGAAGATATCTCTTAATGTCCATTGAAGCCATATCTAATGTTGCGTGTTTGCTGCCCTCAGTCTCCCTTGTTTTTTCCTCTCTTGGATCAGTGTTCTCAAGGTTGTGGGCTGGGGGCCTCCTCCTGCCTCTCTCTCCTGTCATGGCCCTGGCTTCCTCCACAGAGGTTACAGTGCAGGTCCCAGCCCCCTTCCCTGTTGGCCATGGTTCCTCCAAAGCATGCTGGCGAGGGACCTCTGCCCTCTCCTGGCTGCTCTTGTCACTGAGGTGTAAGAAGCAGCTGTGTATGCCTGCCCCTCCTCACCAGGCCAGCCAAACTTCAGGGGCCTTCATCCGGTTAGTGCTTGCTAAGCACAGGGAATCGATTTGGGATGGTTCATTGGGTCCTGGCCAGGGGTGCAACCCAGTCCAAACAGATCCCACAAATCTGCTCTGGGGAGGGAGCAACCAACTGTAGTCACTGTCGCTCCCAGTTCAGGCTCCTCTTGCCCAATTCCAACATGTCGCCCATTTGGTCTCTCCCTTCCCATTGTGGGGGGGGTCTCATTCCCAGGTCTGACTGTGGATTAATGAAGGTCCCTTCACTGGCTCCACTCTCTGTTGAGCTCACCAACCCCCGACTTCAGTGCTGCTGTGGTTCCTATGAGTGGTGGCAGGAACGAGTTTGGGTGGATCTGCTGGTCAGTGTGGATTCAAGCTGGTGCAAATTCAGGCCAGCGCAAACTTGGCGGGTCGCCGTGAAAATGCTGTGTCCTATAATTTTTAGCTGTTTCAGTTGTAGGCCCGACGTATTTGATGAGCTTTTTTATGTTTTAATTTCTTCCTGTTGTCAAAAGGATCCATCTTCCTCTTTCTGGGTCTCTCCAGAGTGTTTTATTCTGGCGTATGAGTTGTTTCTCCTGGGAGGCTTTGTATTTTGTTGCTCACTGATCAGCCATCTTGACTTCTCTCCCCTTATTTTTCTTCTTTTGACAGAATATGACATTAAACAACTCTTGCTCTGGTTTAAGAAAATCCAGCTGTGCAAGCATGACAATAGCTGGCATCTAGGTAGTGTAACTGAAGACAGACTTTGCTAAGCCCAGCTCCTGCTCCTGCTGATTGCTGGCCTGTAGATACATGTCCTCCATTGTGGGAGAACTTTCAGGGATCTTGATGTCAATTAAGACCTCCTAAATTTCAAAATGTTGATCCAAATCTTTTAAAACATTGACTAGATAACATTAAATATGGTTGCACACTGAAAGCAGTCTGTGGGTCAGGTGTTGATGACCTCTACTTCCAATTCTCAGCCTCTCTAATAAAATGTGATGAGTGGGCATTCCTGTGTGAGCACTTGCTCATGAAAGATAAAGAACTGAGACAGAACTGTGCAATGAACTCTTTCAAAAGGGCAACTTGAGTTGATTACTGCTAAATACAATAATGCATTATTTTATCCTGGTGATATTTTTTACTTACAGAACACAAGCCAAGCACAGAGTTCTATGGAATTCTCCTGAAGAAAGCTGAGTTCTCAGCCCAGAAAGTGTTGGTTTGTTCCTCTTCTGGGTGGAGAGTTAGGCCTGGAGTCCAGAGACCACAGACAGGCTCTGTGCACTATCAACACAGAAAGAGCGGGAGACTTCTGTAAACTTCCACTTCCAACAGCCACATCTCTCAGCCCTCAGCAATTTCAAATTAAACTCTGTACTGTCTTTGTTTTTATTATTAGTTTTTGATCCATAAGGTTTCTACATCGATCTTACAGCATTTAAGATTTTTACAAAAATATAAAACAAATCTAAAATTTTATTTCCTTCATATATTTTTCTCTTCAGAGGCCACTAGAATTATTTTCTTTTTATTATCTTTTTTCTTTTAAAGAAAACAGTAAAATTCATCTAGGTTTAGATCTCTTTTCCCTGACTCTGTTTATGTTCACTTACATTTTTTCTACCATTTCAGCTATGAAATATACCCTAGAGCTCTACTACGGAGGCCTACTAATTGCTCTGAAGCTGGATTTTCTGTGTGTTCCATGAAATCTTTTTGTATCTATGTAGCAATTTACTTTAAAATAATATAGCATTTGCCATACACCTTAACTATTTACAGACTAAGGATGTAGTTAGTTATCACTGGGAATACTATAACCACAAACTACATTTAATGCCAATTATTTAAGACATAATTTTAATGAGGGATCCACACCTATTTTGTAGAGTCTCTCATACTTTCACAACAAAGGCTTGAATTGAAAGCCTGGAAGCCTGGGGCATGGTGCAGTGTTCCATGCTTTTTAGATGTGCTGAGGTTACAGCACTGGGAAGTTAAGCAGCCTCTGCCTTCATGGCTTCCAGAAGTCTGCAGGGCAGGGCAACATGCACATTATCACATGATGGACACTTCCAAGGAACAAGTGCATGGCAAATTCAGTGCATCATGGAATTTAAGCAATGCCTACATTCTAATGGGGCAAGGAAGGAGAATTCACAAGAAAATTTCCAGAATAAAAGTGGCATTTAAGTTGAGACCTGAAGGATGAGTCAAGATAACAGTCAAAGAGAGCATGTAGGAATCTATGTCTGTGCAGGTGATACTTTTAGTACTGTGTACACATGCTTAATAGATGTATGTAAGGTGAATATGTGAAAAGTTAAATCAGAGTAAGTTCAATGCTGCTAGCAGATGATGCTAGGGTAGATGTGATTTCATGAGAAGCCCAGAGCCAGAACATATATTACACATACTTATAAGTGGCACAGGCTAAGCACACAACAATACTGGCTGCAAGAATGAATATGCAAAGACCTATAGACCATTTAAGGAGGCCAACCCATATCCCAGGAGCAGTGGAAAGTAGACAAGAAGAGTGAGTCCCGTTGAGATATTTGCTTCTCCAAATTCTTATAGCAATGTTCCCCATTTATGACTCTCCTAACAGGAACCTTCCTCCTAAGGAGTTGGAGGCTCCCTTCCCTTCCCTCTCTTTGCCCCGCCTGTTTCCTTTGACAAGAACACTGACCAGGAAGAAGCATTCACTCATCGATGCTGCTGGGACACACAAACTGTGAAGAAGGAAGGGCACTTCCCTGAGTAGAAGCATATTCTCAAGAGACAAGGGCCTGTATCCACTGTACCAAACCTTAAAGATATTCCAGCCTTCCAAGGAAAAGAGGTGAGTCTGTCTATTTGTCTGCCTGTCTGTCCTCTCTACACAGACTGTTGGCCCTTGCTCCCCAAAGCCAAGACCATAAGAGAACCTGTTCTGTCCATCCTCTACTGCACACATACTGAAGACAGAGTCTTCCACAACTGAAGTCAGTATGGCTAAGATTACAAACTAATGTTCTTACAAGCAAGGTTCATTTCAAGATGTCTAATTCTTGAAATACAAGAGAGGATTTACTTCTTTCACAGTTTAAAAAGACACAAACAGGGACAAAGTTAAGCCTAGAGCTAAGGGATGAATCCCAAGTTCAAAGGCTTCCAATCATCACAAGTTTTCAATCATACTTTGGGCAGATTTGGGTCTTCTAAGCTTCCCTTTGGATCTCTGGGCAAGAGGTCGGGGTAAGTCCTGGGTGAGCAGAGCAAGTTTGGTCCAGATTCTAATAATTTTGCTTTGATCCCCACAGGCTCCAGAATTTCCTTCATGATGAACTGGCACATGATAATCTCTGTTCTTACCATAGTGATGCTTAAAGCTGTTGGAGTGACTTTATTTCTGCTGTATTGTGAGTATTCAAATGATTACTTAACTCTGCTGTGTTGTATTTGAGTAACTGACACGTATTGTCTTGTTCTTAACTCTTCTGAATGCAAAATTACATGTAAGGTTAAATTCTCAAATTTTTCATCTAAGGACAAGGGATATAACCTAAGAACAGCTGACCTATGCTCTTCTCCCCCTCCAACATATACAGTGGGCCAGGTTTCTTCTTCTAACTTGGAAATACAGAAATGATCAGAGTCTGACAGTTCAAATGCTTTTGTTACTAGAGTACTTTGGGGAGTAACATGAGCTGAAGTAGTAAGCAGGGCATGTTATTGTTGCTAAAATTTTAAAATGCAGCTCCATTTCAATCCAGTAGTAAATCTGTGTTAAGAGCTGAAATATAAGGGAATAAGCTAGAACCAAAAGAGGAATTTTGCTACATATTCATATAAATTCATTCTTCAAAATTAACTAACTTGAAAAAGAAGCCTTATATCAAAGGATTTTGCTGCAATTCAACAAGTAGAATCTTCTCCAGCCCCTGAAGCCAATAAGTAGCACAAATGAAGAAGGAAATATGCATAGGTCAGAGCAGTTGGCTAAGAGGAAATATGAGTTTCAATAAGTGAAGACATTCCAAAAATATACTCACATCCCTGCCCTGCTGACCTGCATCAGAGATTAGTGCGTCCCATTAATAGTCACAGGTCCCCAGCAATGCTTATGGGTTTGCTTGTTTTATTCATCACATAGTGATATCTGGAACTAAGCCAACAGTTGATTTTCTTTCCAGTCCCACAGACTTTTTGGAAAAGTAATGATGGCGTCATTCCTACTGTGAGCTACGGAACAGATAGTGTACATAATGGTAACCTTCCCTCTACTATACAGTTTCTAGGACCCTGGACTCTTACAGCACTTCCTCAAGGTCTCTTTGTACTTTTGTACAAAGATATCAAAGAGGTCTTTTAATGAGTTATCTTCCAGGGATAACCACTGCCAGACTCAGTGAAAATTTCTCTTTTACTGTGTTAGGGATAGAATCCAAACTCAGGATCTTTCACATACAAAGTATACATCTAAGTTGAACTCTCAGGTCCTGAGTGAAATTTCTGATCTTCAGCTTTCCTTCCAGCCTGTGGATGATTTGTATGTAATTGTTGTAGTGTAATGTGAATGTACTTCAGAGAATCTGAAGTGATAGATAGCTACAATGAATGGTTATTAAGAGACCAGGTGCCACAAAAAGAGGATCATGTCTGTGTGCCACATATTATGCTAAGCCAACCATAGGAGAAGAATGAACACAGAGGATACTATCACCCATCATTTGTAAATCAAAAGGCACAAGACAATAAGTCATGCAGATAAACAGATGAGTGACATGTGTCTCTGCCTGTTAAACCACCTGCTCTGGGAGCCTTTTCTGACATTCTCCTCCCACTTCCTTTTAAGAGACCTGTTACTACTGACACCTGTAAGAGAAAGGCCATTCCTCACTCATCTTTGTTTCCACTGAGGCATCCAATATAATGAGTCATATGACAGGAATACTCAAGACGTATGTATTGGGTCCCTTCCATTACAATCTCAAAAGTACTTTCTGATGAAAACCAGGCTACTGGATATGACAAAGGGTCTGTGAGCCAGACTAAAATAAAAACTGAAAGCTAACATCTATTTCATTACCAGTTTAGTATCTGAGTAAACGAAAGTGTTTTCAACTATAATAGACAATAACTGGGATCACTGAAGGAAATCAGACCAGCCTCTGAAACTACTGTTGCTTCCTACTCAGACAGCCAGTGTTCTAGAAAAAAAAAAAAAAATGATGCTTCATACAGACTAAGGGATGCCCCTATTTATATTTAAATGAACAAGTGGATTTCTCTACACTTATGGGAAATCTCTGGAATGTTTACCTGATCCTTTGTCTGATGACACCATAAAACTCATTCCATTAGTCACAATTTGTAGCGCTGAGAAGGTATTGATAAGAGCGGCATCTAGGAGCTGCCTGGAATTAAGTTTCATGTTTGGGACCCCAAAAATGGCAAGAATAGCAAAGATGTTTTGTGGAAACTGAAGAAGAAATGCTCCAGTTCTTGAGAGCTAACACTGTCAGAGGAAGACATAAAAAAAGAATGAGTCTCCCTGGGATACCAAATTTCTCCATTACTCTACTCATCAGTCTCTGGTTTTTTCTGCTCCGCACACCCTAGCATTTCATACTACTGCCACACCAAAAGGGAGGAGCATAAAAGAGGACAAATAATATAATTATACTTTCATTAATAGCATAATGAAAGTCCAAAGAAAGAAAACATGTGAAAAAATTTAGCTCAGTGCCAGCCAAGAGCCCTTTGTCTTCCTCACTGTTAAAAGTCAAATAGCTGCAGGAGTTCAGCAGCCAATACTGTGATGATCGTGTGTTATGCTCACTATACAGTAGTCTTTACATCTTCTTCTCATTTCAGTCTCACAGATTTTTGGAAATAGTACTGAGAGCATCATTCCCACAAGGAGCTATGGAACAGGTAAAACACATGTCTTGAACCTCCCCTGCACCCCATATTCAGGCTATTAGCTGAGTTGAGAGATTTTTCTCATCTTTTCCTTCTCTATGGAACTTTTTTGTTGTTTTTGTTTAAAGGTTCTATAAAGACTGTCTAGTTCATTTCCTTCATATCATCAATAGGGAAACAATCTAGAATGGATGAAATTTCTTCTTGGCTTCAGAATAATTTGTATCACTATAATTACTATAAAGAAACCCAAAGCCAGGTGTGGTGGCTCACACCTGTAATCCCAGCACTCGGGAGGCTGAGGCAGGAGGATCGTTGCAAGTTCGAGACCAGCCTGGGCTAAAAAGTGAGTTCAAGGCCAGCCTGAACTGCATAGCGAGACTCTATCTAAAAAAAAGAAGAAGAGAAAAGAAAATGAAAAAGAAAAGAAAAAGAAAAAAAAGAAACCAAAATCCAGGCAAGGTTGCATATGCCTGTAATCTCAGCATTCTGGGAGGCTGAGGCAAGAGGATATTATTGCAAGTTCAAAACCAGTCTGGGCTACAGAGTGAGCTCAAGGCCAGCCTGAAGTACATAGTGAAACTCTGTCTCAAAAAGACAAAAAAAAAAAAGAAAGAAAAGAAAAAGAAAAGAAAAGAAAGCCCTATCGCACTATGTCCCATTATTTTATGACTCAGTTCCAGGGTTCACATTCCAAACAACTAATCCCATGCTTACTTTTTCCTTTCCCTTTCTTCTCTCTCTCTCTCTCTCTCTCTCTGTCTCTCTCTCTCTGTCTCTGTCTCCATCTCTCTCTGTCTCTATCTCTTCTCTCTCTTTCTTTGTCTGTCTCTTCCTCTCATTGCTTCAGTGTGCCCCCCACACTGGCAGAACTTCCATCAAACAAGATGCTTCTTCTTATCCACTTCCGAATCAACTTGGAACAATAGCAGGGATGATTGTGCAAAAAGAAGATCCACTTTGGCAACTGTCGACACACCAGAGAAACTGGTGAGAGCATCAGAAATGGTACAGTAAGGCAGCCCACCCTACACCAACCTCAGTGGATGGAGATATTGGGCAATGTGGTGGAGCAGGGGTTGGACGGAGAGGTAGCTGGCTGAGTTCTATCTCCTCATTCTGAACCTAGGATTGAGAGACTTCTTAGTAGCATGGGGGCGTGTACTTTGGCTTCCCTGAGCTAGACAGCCAGCCTCTGCAGTCTTCCTCATAAGGTACAGCAGTGGAATAATATCCTAGGGTTGGGCCAAGACCTTTAAAATGCAGGAAATGACCAAAGAGCCCAATGTGTATAAAAGTTGTTTAAAATCTACAGCATATATCATAGATATGAGATATCAAAATAACATCCCAATAAACACAGTAAATGGATTAACATAATCAGTAATGTGAAAAAGTCATGTCATAGGGTTTTCAGTTAATATTCATGATAATAAAAATATATAACACTATGGGAAAGTTTTGCTATTCCTTTTTAATCTCATAATAATCCTAAGGGTATATTATTATCTATATTTTATAAATGAGGAAATTAGAGCAAAAAATAATTTAATAAAGGTTATACACATAAATTACAGAACACAGAACTAAACTCAGATCACTTTTACTCCAAAATCCATGTTTGAGTAAATTTTAGACCATACTTCATTCTAGTTTATAGTTACCTCTCCTTCAAATCTAAGCATTTGTTAAGTACTCAACAGGCAGTATTGCTTAGGCAGAGGACAATACGAAGGATGGAACTTGTTACTCACCAAAACTTAAGTAGAAGAAAAGAGTACTGTGCTACATACACTATTCTTGTTTCTCTCCCTTTTACAGCCTTACTTTTCCTTTTTAAAAAGTACTCCTGTGATTGAGAAGAATTTGTAAGAGGACTTTCTTCTCTGATGTTTGGCACTAGATGTCTAACAAAGGGCAGGGATCAAGATACTATAGATTCTTCAGGTCTAAGTATTAAGTGGGAAAGAAATATGCCCTCAGACAGAAAACCAGAAGTAAGACAGAGGAGAAAGGAGGAAAGAAAATGAAGAGGGAAGAGGAGAGTAAGACAAGAAGCAGGTGGCATCTTTTTCTCTATTTACTCCTTCCGTTTCAATGCATCCCAACTCCCACTGTTGGCATTCCCCACCGCACACACTTCATGCTAACCTCAGAAGTTCATCACAATAGTTTGCTGATTAATCTCAAGTCAACGTATTTTATTATTTTAATCACCCTCATTCAGAAATCAAAATTGCTGGAAAGGAAAGCAATTCTATACAGATTGGTACAACAAGTATTTAATTGTATTTTAAACTAACTGGTCTTGGCCAAACAATCCTCCTTCTCTATTTCTTGTCTCAAAAAGCAACATCAGCCTCATCTGGGCACTTGCTAGGAATGTAAATATTTCATTCTCTACACAAGACCTCCTGGACCAGAATTCCAGAAATCTGTGCTTTAGCAAAACCTCCAGATGTTCTTGATGCCTGCAGAGTGTACGAACTTCTCTTGTGGTAATGGCAAGTGCCAGTGATAGCCCGTCTCCTACCTCTAACAGCTTTCCTTGTTCCCACAATCAAATATAATCATGGGTTCCTTGGCTCAAGAAGGATAGCAATAAAGGACTTATTGTTAAACAATTTATTTTTTAATTTCTAGAGATATCTCCAAGACAAAGCTGATGCTGAGAATTATTTTATTGGCCTAACATATCAACCTGCAAAGAAAAGGTGGCATTGGATCAACAACTCTGTGTTCAATGGCAAGTACGTGAGCATTCCGCATTTTTCTGGGGATCTTGGTATGTCTCAAAAGATCCAGCCTATATTACTGTTGTATAATGCTTTTAATTCTTCTGGGAAGAGACCCAGAAGCTGGGTGAATGGGACTTCCAAACCTAGTTTTTTGAAGAATTTCTACACTTATTTCCACAGTGGTTGCACCAGTCTACACTCCCACCAACAGTAGAGAAGGGTTCCTTTTTCCCCACAGCCCCATCAGAATTTGTTATTGGTTGATTCCCTGATAATAGCTATTGTTTCCAGGGTAAGACGGAATCTGAGTATTATTTTAATTTGCATCTCTCAGATGACCACTGATGCTGAACATTTTTTCATATATTTTTTTGCCACTTGTATTTCTTCATCTCAGAAATGTGTATTCATCTTAGTTGCCCATTTTTTGATTGGGTCTTTGAATTTGGGGGTCTGATGTTTTTCAGTTCTTTATATGTTCTAGATAGAACTGTGCTCTTATAAGGAGCACAATCTTGAAAACAACACAAATATCCTTCAGTTTTATCCAAGGAATGGATAAAAAGATGTGGCATTTTTATACAGTGGTCCTTTTGATTACTTAGTCAAAAAGAAGGATAAACTTAAGATTTTTATAGCTAAGTGGATGCAACTTGAGACCATACTCATAAGTGAAATAATGTGTAAACATCATATTGTTTCCCTGGTGTGAGAAACTCAAAAAGTAAATAAGGTCTGAAATGTACAATTGATATTGTGAAATGGAAAGAAATTGTTCAGAAGGAGGAAGGAACTAGAATTGGTGGAAGGGAAAGGACAGTAGGGAAAAGAGAAAAATCCAAGTCAGTTATACTATTAGTGTCGCTTAGTTGATTAAAAAGGAAGGTTTGTGCTAACGTCAATTGGAGAAATTTTTATCCTCAAGTTTTATACCCTGAGCAATTAATTTAAAGATAACAAAATGCAATGTGTTAACCATTGTTATTCTCCTATTACATTGTTATGAAATTTTTCTCACCTTTTTTCTATAAAAAAAGACCAAATCTGAGACTCAGCTAAAATAGTACAGAAGCTAGAACAGTACTGAAACTTGACCTTGTTCTAATCTTCTCCTTTCTTCCATCCTACCTATTCTTGGAGAAATATTTCTTATAAACACTTTACTATGGAAAATATCAAACATTTTGCTTTAAAAGTAGGAAAATCTGGATGTGGTGGTGCATACCTGTAATCTCAACATTTGAGAGGCTGAGGCGGGAGGATCACAAGTTTAAGACCAGTCTGAGCTGTGAAGTGAGCTCAAAACCAGCCTGAACTGCTTAGCAAGACCCTGTCTTCAAAAGACAAAAAGAAAAAAAAGTAGGAGAGAAAATATTCAGAAAATACATTATTTCATACAATGATCCAAGCAAATCCATATATATAGCTTGGGTTTTTTTTTCTGTAACTCACAGGTTTCTTTTAAACTACTGATTCTATTTTCTTGCTCAATGCCTACAAATTTCCCCATATGTAGCTCTTTTATCTAAATAAAGGTTATTACTTTAATGTTCTATACTTTAAAGTTCTGAACTTTTTTTCTCCAAATCCATTTTATTTCAAGGAGAAAAAGAAGGGGAAAAAAAGCTAAAACTAAATTTCAAAACACGTCAATTAGTGGGCAACAATGGTACATACATTGCACATTGTCTTCCTCATATCATTCACGCAGAGCACAAGACATCTGCATTCAATTTTCTGAACAACACAAGCACAAATCTTTCTCTTCAGTGAACTCAGAGAAATCAGTAGTATAATTATCTCAATTATTTTATATACATACTCATATACATATGTTGTTTGTTTAAGCTTCTCACACTGTGCTCACTTCGGCAGCACATATACTAAAATTGGAACGAAGCTTCTCACACTAAGGAGACAACACATGTGTGTTTTATTTATTTCACTAATGAGTATGGTCCATTTACCTATAAATCCACTTACCTATAAAAATCTCAAGTTTATCCTTCTTTATGGCTGAGTAGTACTCCATTGTATAAAAAATGCCACATCTTTTTTATCCATTTCTCAGTTGATAAGTATTTTTGCTGTTTCCTAGATCTGGCTATTACAAATTGTACTGATATACATAGATGCACATATATCACTGTGATATCTGTGAACTTCTAACTCTCAGTGTCTCCAATGGCTGATTCCATTGAGATAAATCTTGGTGGAAAATATAATCTTCCTAGTGCTCATATGAAAATGCTAAGTTCAACAGGCTCCAATCTGCAACTGGGCTTCCCCACAATGGGGAAAATATTAACATTTGTTTATTTTCTACTAAATATAAGATCCTAGGCTGAGCATGTTACACATATTTCCTGTAGTTGTCACATGATAATACAAAAAAGGCCTTTACTATTCTCTATTGAACAGCTCAATTCAGAACAAAGGTTTAAAAATGGATTGAAATTCATACAGTTTTGAAGTGATAAAGTCACAATTTGATCCTATATTCACCTGAGCCCAAAACTTATATGACTTTTCCTTAAAATTAGAACTCTATTCAGATTAAAAAAGACTGAATGGCAGAAAAAAGAGAGATATGAGAGGGCTAACAGACACATCCACCAACATTTTCCTACAGCTTTCTTGAATCAAGAGAACAATGAGAAACCTCTGTTCCTCTTTTAGTTCTGCTACAAATTTACGGACATTACTTAAACATTATTTCTTGAGGAGAAAGGTACGTGATGAGATGCTTCCAAAGATAGGAGTGCATTAGTCAAGATTCTAGGAATCTCTGAACACTCTCTGGAGAGCTAGCAGGAAAGGTAAATGTAGAGCTGAATTTAAGGATGGCTAGTTTAGAAGAGGGGAGGTTCAATTGGAATCGAAGATGTGGTGCAGAGGAGGAGTGTGCCCACATAGTTCACGTACCAGTTGCATGAGACTCTCACTGAGATCAGCAAACGGCAGAGCACAAACAGCATTATGACCACATGTTCTTTTCTCATTTAGTGTTACCAACAAGGAACAGAACTTCAATTGTGTCACCATAGGCCTGTCAACAACATTTGATGCTGTATCATGTGACGTCCCCTACCGCTGGATCTGTGAAATGATTCTCAAATAATCACAGTCCTCTTTGACAAAAACAAATATACTTACAGAAACAGCAAAAGAGAATAGTTACAATTGAGACTGGTCCAGCAAATCACTGTGTCAGCCCTCCTCAGGTTACTGGTAGAGCCTCCTAATCAATCCAAAGGGCTAATGCACCATTCCCTTTCACAAGTAGACTCACATACACACCACCAGGAAAACCTCCCAGTTCTCAGCCAGCCATTACCCTAGACTGAATTTCCTGTGAGAGTTGAAATGGACTTTGTGGAACCTCACGGTTCACTGATTTTGTGATTCTTTTATGTATCTGTCTACCAGTAGAGATCCTTACCTGTTTAGGATAATGAGCTTCTGTACTCTGTTTTAGGGAACTGGATGTTAACTATCTCCAGGCGGCAGTGCCAATTTTACAGAAAACAACACAGTTGATATGGAAATGTGATCTTTTTCTATAGAGCTGAGCATTCCCAACTGATCCCCAGGGTCTATCCTGTTGAAGTTTTTTCATCCACAGAGCACATGATCACATTATCAGAGAGAAACTGCAGACAAAGCAGTTGTGAGCATTATTTAAAGGGCAGAATCAGTAGGACAGAAATAAACTCAGCCTCTGCACCCTTTTCTCTGTTCCCAAGAGACCCCTATTCACATACCTCCTCTGGAAGCTGAAAAAGCAGATGCTTTCTGTCTATAGCGGGGCCAAGACTTGGGGCATTTTTGGCTCCTAGAACTGAGCTTGGAACAGAAAGAACATTGTTGATAGGAGTGGAGAAGGGTCCAGCAGGACAAGAATCTGCTCAGAGATCCCTCGGAAGAGAAATAGACATCAAGAGTGCTAAGCAAAGCAGATCTCTGTTCTTCAACAAAGCCCCCAACCAGACACTCAGGCTAAAATTTTTCTTGTCCTGGTATGAAATATCATGATAGCATGTATAACTCATTTGTAACCAAAATTGGGGCAGGCAGATTCATTCCCCTGTGCAGGTTTTGATTATCTGTTGAGTACATTTTAAGAATTAAGGATAGTCTTTTAGACCTCGATAGACACAAAATATTCCTACATGCAGTACTAGAGACCCTAACAACAGGTACTGATCAAAAGAAGCCTTGCCAAAGAGTAGAATCATTGGGTAGAGGCAAGGAGTAGGCATGGAAAAGAAATACCAAGGACAAAGGGAAATCATAAAAGAAATGGAGTCCGTTTGACCACAGCAGATAAAAACACAAGAAAGTAGCAAAATTCTTGGGACAACTTGGCTGTTTTCTGCATTGTGGACACAAAAAATAGAAAAGATATTCCCTGTATATCTTGAGTAACAAGAGTTAAAGCATAGGAATGGCTATGTAAAACGAATGGAAATTAGAGTTGCCTAATGGTAATCTGTTTACCATTTCCATCATTAATAATGTACTACAAAATGTTGTCATCAGTTGAAATAAATTGTGGTAAAATTTATCTTTTACTGCAAGATTAAACTCTCTATATTCCTTGGGTTCATCAGCACAGTCATTTATAATTTTTAAAAATGAGATAATTCAGTAGGTGTTAGAACTTGCTTGAAGGAGGTCATCAGAAATAATCTATGTTTGCTGTGGGGTAGATATTGGAACTGTGTTAATATCTTGGGGAGATGCAAGTTTCCCAATCGTATTAACAAATGTGCAACACAGTTGAGGAGTGGGGAGAGACTGAACCTATGGTGGAGAAAAGAACCAACCAAATGCTAGCTAGAGATAAACCCCAGAGCTTAGAAAGCAGAAAGGAAATCATAATCCTGTTCTGAAAAAATAAAACTATAATTGCTACATTTTCTATTTTATAACAGACTATATTCTTTCAAGGTCAGGAAATTTTGGCCTCTAGAAATTTCCATAACTGAAGCCCAAATTTTCCCCAAGATGAAAAAGTAGTCCAGTTTTAAAGGATGCCCGGTAGGATAGGATAGAGGTGAGGAGATTCAAGCAATAGGTGAATTTTGGTTTAATTTCATTATTAGAAAGAGGACTCAGAATCTTTTAAAAGTACAAAAAAATAGCCTTTATTAGGTAGTAATGATATGATAAAAATGAAAACTTATAAAGCATTGCGTTGGAGTTCAGATTTTGCTTCTAATATACTGTATGAATCTGTGTAGCTTTCTTACTCTTTTTTATAGCTTAGTTTTCTTACCTATAAAATGAGAGTGATACCCTCTCACAAAATTCTTATACATATTGAATAAGATCCCTTCCATATATCTCAATGGTTATAAGATTAGAAGAAATACTTTGTGGAATATTTGAAGTTGAGATTTTCATCCAACAATTAGCATTTTAATTTGCTAAAAGATAAATGTAAGCAAGCTGCTTAATTTCTCAGAAATTTTTTACTCATTTATAATGTGGAAATAAAAATCACCCAAGTCAGAGAAATTTGGAAATTCTGTGGCCATGCCATATGGAGATCAAAGGCATACGTCTTCCAGCTATGAACATGGGCCCAGCCTAACTCAGGTAGCCACATCTAATCCAAAGACTAATTAACAAACTCACCTTGGCAGGACCACCAGCTGAGCCCAGCCTAGATCTACTAAAATTCTAATACATGAAAATAAAAGCTGATTGTTGTATGCTAATGGGGTTTTTTGGCAATCTCTTACATAGTAAAAGATAACTGATGAGATCTCCTAGCCAGTACCCTACCCCTCCACCCCACCCCCTCTCCACTTTCTGATCCTTTTCTCCTGTGCTTACTCTGTTCCACTATGCCTTACCTGGAATCTCTCCACTGTGCCTGGAATACTCTAACATTTACTTGAATACCTTACTATTTTGTATCTCTCAAGCTTTTCCTGACAACTTTATTTAAAATTCAAAACTCCTCCAAGTCTCCCTGTAATAATGATTTCATGTTCCTTTATGCAACATTTTTCTACTATCTAAGATACTATTTGTGATATTAACAGTGGGGTTTTTTTGAGATGTAAGTAATATACCATAAAATTCACCCATTTAAAATGTAAAATTCAACAGGTGTTTTAGTTAGGGGTTGTGAGGAGAACAATTAGAATCAGGACACAGAATTTATGTTGTTTTATGATGGCCACCCAGAGTTTAACACAAGGAAGTGCAGGAAATCTGTCCACAACACTAAAGACCCAGAATATTCAGCCCAAGGGCCTGGATCCCACAGCAATGTCCTGCATGAGTCCAGATGAAAACCTACAGCCCATGACAGTGCCTCCTATAAGTCCAACTGGAGGTTTAGAGCCCACAAGGACTCACATCAGTCTGTTTTATGGATCTGCACTGGGAAGGTCAGCGGTGGAAGCTAGAAAGTCTATGCCAGCAGTGTGAAGGAGCTGTGCTGGTAGGTTGAGGATTCTCCACTGGAGCCAAGAAGTCACACTCAAAACAAGGACCAGGGCTGTCCTGAAAAGTACCACAGCCATCCTCAGTGACACAGAGACCCTGAGCTCTTCCAATGATAAGACAGTCGAGTACATGCCAGAAAGCCAGCATGATGAGTTCCTCCTGGAGATTAAACAGCACACATCTTCCCCTCTGGAACCAGGAAGTGATGCTGGATGTAAGGACCAGAGCTCCCCCAAAGTGAACCATGGCCACTCTCACCAACAAGGTCCCAAGCTCCTCTGATGACAGTGGTTGAACTCACATTAGGGAAGCTAGTCAGGCAAGCTCCCAGGAGAACCAATGCACAAACAGCAACACTTAGAGAAACCCGCAACACCTCACTCATCTTCTCCATGTCTCTATTTATGCTGGCAACTTTCCTCAGGTGGAACATCTATGCTCAGGACCATGCTGATTTAATTCAGCTGGTGTAAAGTTGACCATCAGTTTTTACTCCATAACAATGTGTTTTGGTATAGTCACAGTGTTAGGTTGATACATTGTGTCAACTTGATAAGTTTAGAAGTTTAATTCAGAGATCCAGCAGGGAGCTAGGATCCTTACTTTGTAAATATCCTCATCCTGTGCAAGAGGAGGGCACAGAGATTTTGTGAGTGCTACACCTGCCCTGGAAGGGGGTGGTGGTGGCCGTGTACAGTAAAAGATAGGAAAAGAGGTTTGCTCTTCTCCCTCTTTTGCTCTGACTGCTTTTGCTGACTGCTGCCTTGAAGTGTTGCTCCAGTGCCATGCCACCCTGCCTTAGAGCCAGCTGATCATGGACTGAAACCTCCACAAATTGTAAGCTAAATAAACCTTTCCTTCCTTCATTTGGGGTGCCAAGTATTTTGTCCAGCAATGAAAGAAAAGTAACCAAGACACACAGTTATTGGTAATCATCACTTTCCATAGCTATCATTTCATTCCTCTCAACCCTAAGCTACTCCTGGTCTACTTTCTGTCTCAACAGATTTCCTTATTCTAGACTTCCATATAAACAGAATGGTATGTGGCCTTATGAACCTGTTTCTTACACTCAGCATAAGATTTCCATGTTGTAACATGTATCTATATTATTGTTTGGGTTTTGAGCCCTCCTCCAAAAAAAAAGGTCCATGTGTTTTAAAAAAAAAAAAAGATCTCTAGAATGATAATATCGAGATGTGATAGCACTTTTAAGATGTGGGACCTAGTAGGAAGTCTTCAAGTAACCAGGGTTGTGCCCTTGAAGAGCCCCTTTTCTTCTCTTTTGCTTCCTGGTGATGAAATGAGTAATTTTGTTACACCACACACTTGCATCATTATGTGCTGCCTCACCACAGGAGTCAACACAGAAAGGTCACTTGATCATGGACTAAAACCTTGGAAGCTGTTGTGTATTCATTCATCAGCTGATAGGCATTTAGGTGGTTTCCTAGCTCTGGGCTATTAGGAATAACATTACTAACATTTATATTTAAGTTTTTGGGGTATATATTTTCATTTCTCTTGGATATTATACATACATAGGGATATAACCTCTTGGTCATATAATAATGCTATAATAAATTGAGGAACTGTAAGGTAAGGTAAAGTAAGGTTCTAGGGTACTAGTGTAAGATTAGTTTCCAAATACATTCTCCTGCATTAGATATCAAAATGCTGAAATTTTTCAAGATATGAATGAAGCCAATGTTCTACCCAATTGTCTTCCTTCCTTAAATTAATTATAAGTGTGTTTATATAGCACGTGAAAAAAAAAACAGCATACTTGGTCTCATCAATTTCTTTGGGTAGCAAAGTCTGACCATGATTTATATTCCTTCCCTACAATTTCAAAACTAGCCAAAAGCCACTCCATTAGCCTGGTCTATGATGAAGACAAACAGTAGCAGAGGGGCAACTGACCCACTCTTGACAAATAATGGGAGCAAAAATAAACATATACACCCAGCACACAAATTTAAGGAAGGAAGGTTTATTTAGCTCAAAGTTTGTGGAGGTTTCCGTTCATAATCTGGCTTAAAGGCAGGGTAGCATAGTACAGGAGCAACAGTTCAAGGCAGTGGAAGACAGCAATAACATCAAAGGCAAAAAGTGGAGAAAACAAGCCTCTTTTCTTCCCTTGTATTATAAGCAGGCAACCCACCTGAGGATGGGTGAGCACTCACATCATTTTTTCTCTTAGGCTTCTCTGGTTCCAAAGCATTACACTACATTATTTTTGCTTCCTCCTCCTCCTCCACCTCCTCCTCCTCCTCCTCCTCCTCCTCTTCCTCCTCCTCCTTCTTCTTCTCAGTGACAATAGTGGGAAAAACAGTTATCATCATCACTGTCTATGTTGATAAATGTCTGCAGCCCCCCATGTATTACTTCCTCAGTCATCTTTCTGTCCTGGAGATCCTGATCACATCTACTGCTGTCCCTTTTATGCCCCAGCGATTGCTGCTTCTAAGGACTCAAATAATATTGTACACAACTATATTTGTACCTTTACTTGGAACCCTGGAGTTGGCATTAATAGGAGTGATGGCCATGGACCATTATATGACAGTCTGCAACCCTCTAGGATACACCACCATCATGAATAACCACACCTGTGTCTGGATAGTAATTCTGTCAAGGGTGTTTAGATTCCTTTTTCAAATCTGGCCAGTCTATGCCACATTTCAGCTTACTTTCTACAAATCAAATCTGTTGGACCATTTTTACTGTGAACAAGGATAGTTGTTCTAACTATCCTGCAATAACATCCTTTTCACAGAATTTATTCTTTTATTAATGGCTGTTTTCACTACTGTTGTTTCTACAATACCTACAATTATCTCCTACACCTACATAGTCTCTACCATTCTCAAGATCCCCTCAGCCTCTGGCCAAAGGAAAGCCTTCTCCACCTGTGCCTCACACTTCACTTATGTCGTGATAGCATATGGCATCTGTTTGTTCTTCTGTGTGAAACCCAAGCAAACAAAGGATGCTGAATATAACAGAGTGGCATCATTGCTGGCTTTGGTGGTGATCCCTTTCCTGAACCCTTTCATCTTTACTCTCCAGAAATGACAAATTCATACAGGCCTTTCAAGATGTCATAAAACACCACTATCTGCTTTCAAGGATTAGCTGTATCAAAAGGACAATCTTTACCATGGACTTGAGTAATCTGAAAGTATAAATTGAAATCTGAAATGGCTGCTCTCATCACCAAATAGTTTGTGCTCTACAAGGGAACTTTAAAGTTCTTACCATACAACAATTTGTAACTAGATAGCTTCTACATGGGAGATACATCATTGTTGTTGTTGCTGCTGCTGCTGTTGTTATTTGTGGTTCTCGGGGTAGAACTCAGGGTCCCCTACATGCTAGGCAAGCACTTTATCATTGAGTTACAACTCATTCCACTCTCACTTTATTAATTTTTAATGAATCAGCAGAAGTGCACACATTTCTGTGGGTACAATACATCTCACAAAATAAATTTAGCAAATGTAAATATATGAAATATGTATGCTTTTTAGAAAACTCAAACCTGTAATGAGAAAAGAAAGAAAAGCATTACTACTGCTTCTCCTACAGCTGACATACAAAGGTTCAATTCCAGATGTCAAGATCATCTTCCATTACAGGGCCCCGTTGTCTCTCAGTGTCCTCTTGCTATATAAACCTACTGCTACCCTAAATTCTTCTCAAGTTATGGTATACTTTACAATAAAACTTCTAGAACTTAAATTTTAAAATAATGTGTGATATTTAGATTTCTGAACAGCTAAGATAACAAAAAGTAATCTCTGATTGAAAAATTG
The DNA here is from genome assembly GCA_004027455.1 of Hydrochoerus hydrochaeris. Lineage (NCBI taxonomy): Eukaryota > Metazoa > Chordata > Mammalia > Rodentia > Hydrochaeridae > Hydrochoerus > Hydrochoerus hydrochaeris. The sequence continues at coordinate 6,215 of PVLA01015065.1, read as the reverse complement.
AAAAATCACAGCCTCTGAATTATCCACCTGCAAGTTCTGTGCTTTATGTCTGCAGATGGTGTAAAGTTTCTTAACCCTCCTATGACTCAAGCATATTCTCTTGATTTCTATTGAAAAGCCCTACTCCCTTAGTATTTATCTATGTATTTTTTCTGGAGGAGTTTATTTATTTATTTTATTGGTACCAGGAATCAAACTCAGGGCCTTGCACTTGCCAGGCAGCCACTGTGTCGCTGAGCTATATCCTTGGCCTTCTGAGGAGTTTAGAAAGTGAAGTCATCTCACAGTTCTAGACTTTTTACACATTCAGGGCTGGGAATTTTTTCACATCAACATATTCTTAATTTATTAGACTTCTCAGCATGTTAGAAGAAGAGCTGGATAAGGAGGAATTCTTGCACTTGATCACCCAGATCATGTTGCCATCACAACGGAGGAGCGTGATGGAGCTGTGTTCTGGGAGCTGGAGTGAGAAGGGAGAGTTGGGCTTACTGTGTCCTGGGCTCCATGGAGCAAGGCAGAGGGCAGAAGGTGAGGCAGCCTTGGGTTCCTTCCTCTGAGCATCTGTCTTTGATCCTTTCGGCATGCATACACTTCCTTCACTCCCTTTCTCCATACTTTATCTTGTCCTGCCCACTTTCCTTCTGATTCTTCTTCATGTTCCCCTTTCAGTCACTCCAGTTCTTCAATATGCTCCTAGTTGCTACTCACAGGCCCCATGTGTTCCATACTTGCTGTTGTCCAGCCTGCCACACTGTGGGCTCTTGTGCCTCATTTCCAGCATCAGTTGACCTCACCCCTCCACTGATCCACCTTGTCCTGTTCCGGGTTGATGTTTCCATTTCTTACAGCATGGGCACAGTTTCAAGCATAGCATTTTTGTAACAACCAAAAATATTGATATGGAATGGAATATCAATAGGTGATTGATTCCATAATTCTGTGGTTGAAAATACCACAGAATTTAATCCAGCTGTCAAAAAAAGAAATTTCTTTTTGCAATGATCCAAAATGATCTCCAAGATATACTGTTAAAATGAGAAAAAGAGTACCAAATTTAATATTTAATATTTGTGTAAAAAAGGAAAGGGAATTAAATCCAACCTTTTGTGTGAAAAAGGAATGAGAATTAAATCCATATTCACTTTATTTGCCTATGGAAGTCCTTATAAGAAAATAATAACTGGTTGTCATGGGACTGTGGTAGTAGAAGCAGGAAGGTAGGGAGAGGAAGTTAGACACTTCACTGTATGCCTTTAAATTCCTTTTATTTTTGCAACCACATATGTATCTTTCCTATACAAAAATAAAATAACTTCATTTGTCTTATGTGTCTTAAATGATACATTCATTCAGCCTCCCATCCCTTTTAAAGACCTAGAAAGACCTATTCAATTCCACACATATGTTTCTCCAGATGGGGAAAGAGTTGGTAAGTGAAGACTATTGCAAAATCAGAATATTTTGGGAAATCATTCCAGAGATTAACATAGAAACTGGGAGCTCATGAAGAATATTAAAAGATGGAGGTACATGAATATGAGATTATATACTTTGCTTCATGTAAGGCCTAGGTTAGAATTATAATATGGCAAAAATATCACTCTCAGCTGAAGAGAAGAGGCTGCCCATTCTAAGGAACTATGAAAAATATGCTCTGACACACAGTACCTACCTGTGGTGAATTGACAACTGCTGGTCAACTTGAAACACCCTGCTGAACTGAATCAGTGTAGTGCTGGGTATGGATGGTGCACTTGAGGATTGTTGCCAACAATATAAAAAGGAAAACTGGAGAGGAAGAAGTAGTGTTGGTTCTCCTGTTTCTATTAGTTCTCCTGGATGAGCTTGTTGAAATTCTTTACTGATATAAACGTTGCTGTTCTTATCATTAGAAGAGCTCAGGGCCTTGTTGTTGCTGAGAATGGCTGCAGTTCACTTTGGGGGAGCTCTGGTCCTTACTCTGAGCATCACTTCCTGACTCCAGAGGGGAAGATGGTGTGCTTTTCAATCTCCTGGAGAAACTTGTCATGCTGACTTCTTGATATGAACTTAGCTATTCTCTTTACTGGAGGAGCTCAGGATCTCATTGTCTCTGAGGATGACTGGGGTACTTTCAGAGGAGCTCTGGTCCTTACTTTGAGTATAGCTTCATGGCTCCACTGCAGATCCTTCATCCTACTGGCACAGATCTTTCATCCCACTGGCACAGACTTTCTAGCTTCCACCACTGACCTTTGGGTCTTTCCAACACATATCTGTGGAACAGACTTGCATGAGACATTGTCATGAGCTTTAGGTCTTCAGCTGGACTCATGCAGGACATTGTCATGGGATGCAGGCCCTCAGCTGGATTCTTTGTTTTTAGTGTGTGGACAGATTTCCTGCACTTTTTTTGTATTTGACTCTTTGGGTGACTATCATAAAATAATTCTATAATTATGTGTCCTGTATTAAATTTGTTTTTCTTGCAAAACCTGACTATAATACTACCTTATCTGCATACCAGGTATCAAGAATTAGAGAAAACCAGCCATCCATAACTCCATATTTCAAAGCAATGAACCACTGTAGTCAGAAACAGTAGAAGCTTGTGTCCTCAACTCTCAGGGCAATAGCTTCTTTCTATGCTGCAAATTTCTCCATACTTTTGCACATCAACATAAATCACCAACAGAGTGAAAATAAAACCCACAAAGAAAAAATTTTATCAACTGTCCTCAAAGACTATATAAAGGATTGAAAAAAATTAGACCTCCCCAAATTCAAACACCCAGTCAAAAAATGGGCAACTGAGATAGACAACAAAGATGAAGAAATACAAATAGCAAATAAACTTATGAAAAATGTTCAATACCATTGATCATTTGAGAGATGAAAATTAGAATAAAACTGAGATTCCATCTCACCTCAGTAAGAATGGCAATCATCAAGAAATCAACCAATAACAAATGCTAGCAGGGCTGTGGAGGAAAAGGAACCCTTCTCCACTGTTGGGAGTATAGACTGGTACAATTTCTATGGAAATTAGTGCAGAGATTCCTCAAAAAACTAGCATTACAGATCCCATTTGGCCTAGATAGTCTCCTCTGGATATCTTCCCAGGAGAATTAAAAACATCATACCACAATGATATATGTGCACCCATGTTTATAGAAGAATAATTTGCAATAGCTAAATCTAGGAAACAATCCAAATGCCTACCAACTGAGGAATGATAGAGTACTACTCAGCTACAAAGAAAGATAAACTGAGACTTTTATAGGTAAATGGATGCAACATGAGACTATAGTCATAAGTGAAAATATACTAACCATTGTTGCATTCCTGTAGTCTTTTGAAATTGTTTTTATTGATTTTTTCTTTTAAATAAAAAATAAACAACAATAAAACTCTTTTTTCACTCAAAGTACTTAACGATACTCTACAATTGTACTAGGTGTATATTCAGACAATGTAAATATAGCACAACAATTTTTTAAAAAGAAAGAAATGTGTAGAGCATAGGCAGAATGTTTTCACACATTGATAGTAATCGTGTTGGTGGAAATAGCATTTTAGGATGATTATGTGTACAATGAGAGATAAACTAATAAATAATTATGGAATATTCTAATTCTAAATATAATGTAGAAAAGGTTAAAGTCTCTAGAGTCTTATATGTGAACTCTACATATAGAGGTGGACTCTAGGTGCCTTTCTAACATCTACCTATCTTCTGGTTTTGTTTGCTGTAACATACTAATAACATGGGTCAATCCACTGACTATAAGAATAACCAAGCCCAGAATGTGACCTTTCAACACTATTACCTGATGCTTTAACCCAGGGCTTCTCAAAGAAAGACAGAACATCTACAAAATGAACTGCAAACACCTAATCGCAGCAAATATCAAAAATTACTAGACATACTAAAGGATTAAGTACATATTTAGAAAAGACTTCTGCTGACCAAAGATGAAAGGAACTGTGCTTCAAAAATATATAACTTCAATCATTTGAAAATCGAATACATACAAATCTGTGAGATTTTTATATTTTTAAAGTAGCCACCTTCAAAAGATATTTATTATTTACCAGAATGATCAAGCCTCTGAAACCATCTGCTAGGTTACAGAAAAATCTGTAAGAACAGAAAAACATATTTAACTGTGCCATAAATATGGAATCAACAAAATCCAGATTATGGAAAATTCTACAGTCAAAAACATCCACTTTCTTTAGTCAGTACATTAGAAGGAAGTTAAAGAGCTACAGAGGGAATCTTCTGATTAGAACAGACTTTAAAAATTATCAACAAAGCATTGTATCATGTAGAACCATTAATAAATGAAAAACAGTAATTACTTAAAGATCTAGACCACAGTTACTTCTGAGGAGGTGAAGACTGTACTTCTAATAGAACACACAGAGAGGCTTCTGGTACTGTAATTCCAAGTTCTAAATCCTAATATTGGTGATGGTTCCAAAGTGTTTGCTTCTAAGCATGTCATAGGGAGGCAGGACCCAGAGTTTGTCTTGGTCAGATCATGCTGGTATAACAGACATCATAGACTGAAATTTCTCACAGTTCTGGATGCTGAAAGTCCAAGACCAATGCAATGGCAGATTTATATTAGGTGATGGCAAAAGGGGCAACAAGATGTTCTGGGATCTTTCCAATAGGGCATTAATTTTATTTATGAGGACTCAACCTCCTGCCTGGCTGTGGATTCTCCTACCTCAGCCTCCTAAGTACTGGGATTACAGGCATGTGCCACCATGCACAGCTACCTTCATAATTTTAAAACAATGTTATTTATTTATTTGCCTTGGAACTTAACTGCTGCTTTCTCAGGAAAGGCTAGCTGTCTGTCAGGAAATGTGGCCCTCCATGATGTGTAATCCCATGATTTCTGGCCCCAGATTTATGTTATGTGGGAGCCTTTATGGCATTCAGACACAGTAAACATGCTCTAATTTGGGCCAGAGAGTAAAAATGAGGTAGACCCATACTTTAGTGGGAAGATGGGGAAGGGGTAAAGAGAATGGAGAAAATTTTAAGATCCCTTTGGTGCTCAAGGAGTCATGGGAAAGAATACATGTCTAAATAGCTCAAATCATAGAGATTTGGAAAATTCAATGATTTTTTGGATTAGACTGAGCCTTGAAAAAAGATTAGGATTAGAAAAAAATAGATCCAAAATAGCATAAGAAACCAGGTTAGGTTACCTCAGACATCAGCATCCTTGACACTATAACCATAGAAGAAATAGTTCTCTTGCTTCCCAGCATGGATGTCCACAGTGCAGGCCTTCCACTGATCCAAAGCTGAAGGTGCTGGAGGTAGGGCACATGTGGAAATGTGTGTGCATCTGTGTGCATGTGCTTATGTAAGTGTTTCACAAAAATACAACCTATAGGTGTTACTTCCTAATCAACATAGTGCTATTAAATATTTAATGAAAGAACTTCTGCAAATGCCAACAGAGACTATATAAAGATATCTCCCTCTTGGAATGTATGCAAATGTTGGGAGGCACCTTTTCACATTAATTATTATTTTGATTGTACATATTTCAGAGTATAGTGCAATAATTCAATACATACATTCAAGTGCAATGTTAAAATCAGAGCAGATAACATTTTTTTTACTAGTTGATAAATTATATATTGTCCTCTTAGAAATAGTTGTTCAAGTTACAAAATTAAAGCATACAAAGTAGATATTCAAACAGTGAGAGTGTAAACAGCTATGCATGCATGAATCTCTACATGTATTTCTATCCTTTCTGTATTAGAGGGCAAAACAAAACCTAGCAAGACAAAACAAATTCCTATAAAAACATGAAACCAAAAAGTCATATAAAACCACAGTACAAGGTGATCTACAATGATTGCTGAGTTGTTTTTTGTTATCTTCAATAGAACTGTCTATATCATCAGGCATAAAGGAATACAGCAGTATAATTGAATATAGCAGTACATAACAATATTAGTAAAAATAAAACATTGTAGACTGTATAAAACTTCAAAGGCAGGTAATAATCAAACCAGAGTGGATATTCTAGTGAATATTGTCATCCTCAGTGCAGTTGCCTATACTCTCAGACTTCATACTATCAATCATAACAGCTTTGAATAATTTGTCAATACAAAACAGCGATGTAACAAACCAGATTTGATTATGATCAGTCATGGTTAAATAGCGTAGGTTTTACCAAGCTTTAGATTAA